>JAWPHD010009678.1:0-101201 GCA_037043455.1 Cyrtodaria siliqua | reverse complement strand
AATATATCGTACGCATATTAAACGATGTATAAAACAATGTATATAGGGTAACTGTAGACAGTACTTGACAGATACACATATGTTTTAATAAAAACGTGCCGTAGGGTTAACCAGTTATACATGGCACGCTTGCTAAGTCTCCAGTCACATAAAAGAATGTTAAAAATGGAGTGCATTGTAGAGCTGCGGATTGGTCATTACTTAAAGCATGTTTTACTTTATATAATCTTATCCAAAGAAAATGAAACTGATCCCAACATACGAACATTTCACTAAATATTTTATCCAAAATGCGGATCGCAGCGAGGGCTAAGGGGAGATCGTCGGCTCATTTCCCGACCGGTTAATATCAAATAATTCATACACATAATACTAATAGACCCTTGCTTTACGTTCATCATATAACGGGCTGTTCTAGGACTGGTCGCCCCGGTGTCAGTATATTGTGACAGTGTAGGATATCATATTGTGTCACGTGACTAAGGCGTGATACGTCAGTGTGCATATAACTCACTGATACAAGTACGGACCGTCATGATACGTCAGTGTGCATATAGCTCACTGATAAAAGTACGGACCGTCATGATACGTCAGTGTGCATATAGCTCACTGATACAAGTACGGACCGTCATGATATGTCAGTGTGCATATAGCTCACTGATACAAGTACGGACCGTCATGATATGTCAGTGTGCATATAGCTCACTGATACAAGTACGGACCGCCATGATATGTCAGTGTGCATATAGCTCACTGATACAAGTACGGGACCGTCATGATACGTCAGTGTGCATATAACTCAGCTGATACAAGTACGGACCGTCATGATACGTCAGTGTGCATATAACTCATTGATACAAGTACGCGACCGTCATGATACGTCATGTGGCATATAGCTCACTGATACAGATACGGACCGTCATGATACGTCAGTGTGCATATCAACTCACTGATACAAGTACGGACCGGCATGATACGTCAGTGTGCATATAGCTCACTGATACAATTACGGACCGCCATGATAAGTCAGTGGTGCATATAACTCACTGATACACAGTTACGGACCGTCATGATACGTCAGTGTGCATATAGCTCACTGATACAAGTACGGAACGTCATGATACGTCAGTGTACATATAGCTCACTGATTACATGTACGGACCGGCATGATACGTCAGTGTGCATATAGCTCACTGATACAAGTACGGACCGTCATGATACGAACAGTGTGCATATAGCTCACTGATACATGTACGGACCGTCATGATACGTCCAGTGTCGCATATAGCTCACTGATACAAAATACGGACCGCCATGATATGTCAGTGTGCATATAGCTCAACTGATACAAAGTTACGGACCGTCATGATACGTCAGTGTGCATATAGCCCACTGATACAAGTACGGACCGCCATGATATGTCAGTGTGCATATAGCTCACTGATACAAGTACGGACATACGTCATTGTGCATTATTAGCTCACTGATACAAGTACGGGACCGTCATGATACGTCAGTGTGTATATATGCTAACTGATACAAGTACGGACGGGCATGATACGTCAGTGTGCATATAGGCTCACTGATACAAGTACGGACCGTCATGATACACCAATGTGCATATAGCTCACTGATACACAAGTACGGACCGTCCATGATACGTCAGTTTGCATATAGCTCACTGATACAAGTACGGACCGTCATGATACGTCAGGGCGCATATAGCTCACTGATACAAGTACGGACCGTCATGATACGTCAGTGTGCATATAGCTCACTGATACAAGTACGGACCGTCCTTGATACGTCAGTGTGCATATAGCTCACTGATACAAGTAGCGGAACTCGGCATGATAGCGTCAGTGTGCATATAGCTCACTGGATACAAGTACGGACCGTCATGATACGATCAGTGTGCATATAGCTCACTGATACAAGTACGGACCGTCATGATACGTCAGGTGTTGCATATAGCTCACTGATACAAATACGGACCGCCATGATATGTCAGTGTGCATATAGCTCACTGATACAAGTACGGACCGTCATGATACGTCAGTGTGCATAACTAGCTCACTGATACAAGAAGCGGACCGCCATGATATGTCAGTGTGCATATAGCTCACTGATACAAGTACGGACCGTCAAGATACGTCAGTGTGCATATAACTCACTGATACAAGTACCGGACCGTCGTGTGATACGTCAGCTGTGCATATAACTCACTGAATACAAGTACGGACCGTCATGATACGTCAGTTGTGCATATAGCTCACTGATAAAAGTACGGCACAGTCATGATACGTCTGTGTGCATATAACTCACTGATACAAGTACGGACCGGCATGATACGTCAGTGTGCATATAGCTCACTGATACAATTACGGGACCGCCATGATATGTCAGTGTGCATATAAACTCACTGATACAAGTACGGACCGTCATGATACGTCAGTGTGCATATAGATCACTGATACAAGTACGGACCGTCATGATACGTCAGTGTGCATATAGCTCACTGATACAAGTACGGACCGTCATGATACGTCAGTGTGCATATAGCTCATTGATACAAGTACGGACCGTCATGACACGACAGTGTGCCATATAACTCACTTATACAAAGTACGGACCGTCATGACAACGTCAGTGTGCATATAGCTCACTGATACAAGTACGTACCGTCATGATACGTCAGTGTGCATATAGCTCACTGATACAAGTACGGACCGTCATGATATGTCAGTGTGCATATTGCTCACTGATACAAGTATAGACCGTCATGATACATCAGTGTGCATATAGCTCACTGATACAAGTACGGACCGGCATGATACGTCAAGTGTGCATATAGCTCACTGATACAAGTACGGACCGTCATGAATACGTCAGGCTGTGCATATAGGCTCACTGATATAAGTACGGACCGTCATGATACGTCAGGTGTGCATATAGCTGACTGATGCAAGTACGGACCGTCATGATACGTCAGTGTGCATATAGTTCCACTGATACAAGTAACAGACCGTCATGATAAGTCAGTGTGCATATAACTCACTGATACAAGATACGGACCCGCCATGATACGCCAGTGTGCATATAGCTCAACTGATACAAGTACGGACCGTCATGATACGTCAGTGTGCATAAAACTCCACTGATACAAGTACGGACCGCCATTGATACGTCAGTGTGCATAAAGCTCACTGAATACAAGTACGGACCGTCATGAATACGTCAGTGTTGCATATAACTCACTGATACAAGTATGGACCGTCTTAATACGTCAGTGTGCATATAGCTTACTGATACAAGGTACGGACCGTCATGATACGTCAGTGTGGGATAGAGCTCAACTGATACAAGTACGGACCGTCATGACACGTCAGTGTGCATATAACTCACTGATACAAGTACGGACCGTCATGACACGTCAGTGTGCATATAGTTCACTGATACAAGTACGTACCGTCATGATATGTCAGTGTGGATAGAGCTCACTGATACAAGATACGGGTGAACCGTCATGGACACGTCAGTGTGCATAGAACTCACCTGATACAAGTAACGGACCGTCATGACACCGTCAGTGTGCGATATAGCTCACTGATACAAGTACGTACCGGTCATGATACGGTCAGTGTGCATTATAGCTCACTGATACTGAGTCGGACCGTCATGATATGGTCAGTGTGCATAGTAGCTCACTGATACTAAGTACGGACCGTCATGAGTACGTCAGTGTGCATATCGAACTCACTGATACAAGTATGGACAGTCTTGATACGTCCAGTGGGCATATAGCGTCACTGATACAAGTACGGACCGTCATGATACGTCAGTGTGCATATAGCTCTCATTGATACAAGTACAGACAGTCATGACAGCGACAAGTGTGCATATAACTCACTTATACAAGTACGGACCGTCATGACACGTCAGATGTGCATATAGCTCACTGATACAAGTACGTACCGTCATGATACGTCGTGTTGCTATAGAATTAAGCTCTACCTCGGATACAAGTACGGACCGTCATGATATGTCAGAGTGTGCATATAGCTCACTGATACAAGTACGGACCGTCATGATACATCAGTGTGCAAATAGCTCACTGATACAAGTACGGACCTGCATGATACGTCAGTGTGCATATAGCTCAACTGATACAAGTACGGACCGTCATGATACGTCAGTGTGCCATATAGCTCACTGATATAAGTACGGACCGTCATGATACGTCCAGTGTGCATATAGCTGACTGATGCAAGTACGGTCTGTCATGATACGTCAGTGTGCATATAGTTCACTGATACAAGTACGGACCGTCATGATAAGGTCAGTGTGCATATAACTCACTGATACAAGTACGGACCGCCATGATACGTCAGTGTGCATATAGCTCACTGATTACAAGTACGGACCGTCCATGATACGTCAGTGTGCATATAACTCACTGATACAAGTACGGACCGCCATGATACGTCAGTGTGCATAAAGCTCATTGATACAAGTACGGACCGTCATGATACGTCCAGTGTGCATATAACTCACTGATACAAGTATGGACCGTCTTAATACGTCAGTGTGCATATAGCTCACTGATACAAGTACGGACCGTCACGATACGCTCAGTGTGGATAGAGCTCACTGATACAAGTACGGACCCGTCATGATACGTCAGTGTGCATATAACTCACTGATAGCAAGTACGGACCGTCATGACACGTCAGTGTGCATATAGCTCACTGATACAAGTACGTACCGTCATGATATGCTCAGTGTGGATAAAGCTCAACTGATACAAGTACGGACCGTCATGACACGTCAGTGTTGCATAAAACTCACTGATACAAGTACGGACCGTCATGACACGTCAGTGTGCATATAAGCTCATTGATACAAGTACGGGACCGTCATGGACACGACAGTGTGCATATAACTCACTTATACTAAGTACGGACCGTCATGACACGATTAGTGTGCAATATAGCTCACTGATACAAGCTTACGTACCGTCATGATTACGTCAGTGTGCATATAGCTCACTGATACAAGTACGGACCGTCATGATATGTTCAGTGTGCATATAGCTCACTGATACACAGTATAGACCGTCATGATACATCAGTGTGCATATAGCTCACTGATACAAGTACGGACCGGCATGATACGTCAGTGTGCATGATACCTCAGTGTGCATATAGCTCACTGATACAAGTACGGACCGCCATGATACCTCAGTGTGCATATAGCTCACTGATACAAGTACGGACCGTCATGATACGTCAGTGTGCATATAGCTCACTGATACAAGTACGGACCGTCATGATACGTCAGTGTGCATATAGCTCACTGATACAAGTACGGACCGCCATGATATGTCAGTGTGCATATAGCTCACTGATACAAATACGGACCGCCATGATACGTCAGTGTGCATATAGCTCACTGATACAAATACGGACCGCCATGATATGTCAGTGTGCATATAGCTCACTGATACAAGTACGGACCGTCATGATACGTCAGTGTGCATAGAGCTCACTGATACAAGTACGGACCGCCATGATATGTCAGTGTGCATATAGCTCACTGATACAAGTACGGACCGTCATGATACGTCAGTGTGCATATAACTCACTGATACAAGTACGGACCGTCATGATACGTCAGTGTGCATATAACTCACTGATACAAGTACGGACCGTCATGATACGTCAGTGTGCATATAGCTCACTGATAAAAGTACGGACCGTCATGATACGTCAGTGTGCATATAACTCACTGATACAAGTACGGACCGGCATGATACGTCAGTGTGCATATAGCTCACCGATACAATTACGGACCGCCATGATATGTCAGTGTGCATATAACTCACTGATACAAGTACGGACCGTCATGATACGTCAGTGTGCATATAGCTCACTGATACAAGTACGGACCGTCATGATACGTCAGTGTGCATATAGCTCACTGATACAATTACGGACCGTCATGATACGTCAGTGTGCATATAGCTCACTGATACAAGTACGGACCATCATGATAAGTCCGTGTGCATATAACTCACTGATACAAGTACGGACCGTCATGAAACGTCAGTGTGCATATAGCTCACTGATACAAGTACGGACCGTCATGATACGTCAGTGTGCATATAGCTCACTGATAAAAGTACGGAACGTCATGATACGTCAGTGTGCATATAACTCACTGATACAAGTACGGACCGCCATGATACGTCAGTGTGCATATAGCTCACTGATACAAGTACGGACCATCATGATACGTCAGTGTGCATATAACTCACTGATACAAGTACGGACCGCCATGATACGTCAGTGTGCATATAACTCACTGATACAAGTACGGACCGGCATGATACGTCAGTGTGCATATAGCTCACTGATACAATTACGGACCGCCATGATACGTCAGTGTGCATATAACTCACTTGTACAAGTACGGACCGTCATGATAAGTCAGTGTGCATATACCTCACTGATACAAGTACGGACCGTCATGATACATCAGTGTGCATATAGCTCACTGATACAAGTACGGACCGGCATGATACGTCAGTGTGCATATAGCTCACGGATACAAGTACGGACCGTCATGATACGTCAGTGTGCATATAGCTCACTGATACAAGTACGGACAGTCATGATACGTCAGTGTGCATATAGCTCACTGATACAAGTACGGACCGTCATGATACGTCAGTGTGCATATAGCTCACTGATACAAGTACGGACCGTCATGATAAGTCAGTGTGCATATAACTCACTGATACAAATACGGACCGCCATGATATGTCAGTGTGCATATAGCTCACTGATACAAGTACGGACCGTCATGATACTTCAGTGTGCATATAGCTCACTGATACAAGTACGGACCGCCATGATATGTCAGTGTGCATATAGCTCACTGATACAAGTACGGACCGTCATGATACGTCAGTGTGCATTTAACTCACTGATACAAGTACGGACCGTCATGATACGTCAGTGTGCATAGAACTCACTGATACAAGTACGGACCGTCATGATACGTCAGTGTGCATATAGCTCACTGATACAAGTACGGACCGTCATGATACGTCAGTGTGCCTATAACTCACTGATACAAGTACGGACCGGCATGATACGTCAGTGTGCATATAGCTCACTGATACAATTACGGACCGCCATGATATGTCAGTGTGCATTTAACTCACTGATACAAGTACGGACCGTCATGATACGTCAGTGTGCATATAGCTCACTGATACAAGTACGGACCGTCATGATACGTCAGTGTGCATATAGCTCACTGATACAAGTACGGACCGGCATGATACGTCAGTGTGCATATAGCTCACTGATACAAGTACGGACCGTCATGATACGTCAGTGTGCCTATAACTCACTGATACAAGTACGGACCGGCATGATACGTCAGTGTGCATATAGCTCACTGATACAATTACGGACCGCCATGAAATGTCAGTGTGCATTTAACTCACTGATACAAGTACGGACCGTCATGATACGTCAGTGTGCATATAGCTCACTGATACAAGTACGGACCGGCATGATACGTCAGTGTGCATATAGCTCACTGATACAAGTACGGACCGTCATGATACGTCAGTGTGCATATAGCTCACTGATACAAGTACGGACCGTCATGATACGTCAGTGTGCATATAGCTCACTGATACAAGTACGGACCGTCATGATACGTCAGTGTTCATATAGCTCACTGATACAAGTACGGACCGTCATGATAAGTCAGTGTGCATATAACTCACTGATACAAGTACGGACCGTCATGATACGTCAGTGTGCATATAGCTCACTGATACAAGTACGGACCGTCATAATACGTCAGTGTTCATATAGCTCACTGATAAAAGTACAGAACGTCATGATACGTCAGTGTGCATATAACTCACTGATACAAGTACGGACCGCCATGATACGTCAGTGTGCATATAGCTCACTGATACAAGTAGGGACCGTCATGATACGTCAGTGTGCATATAACTCACTGATACAAGTACGGACCGTCATGATACGTCAGTGTGCATATAACTCACTGATACAAGTACGGACCGGCATGATACGTCAGTGTGCACATAGCTCACTGATACAATTACGGACAGCCATGATACATCAGTGTGCATATTACTCACTGATACAAGTACGGACCGTCATGATACGTCAGTGTGCATATAGCTCATTGATACAAGTACAGACCGCCATGATAAGTCAGTGTGCATATAACTCACTGATACAAGTACGGACCGTCATGATACGTCAGTGTGCATATAGCTCACTGATACAAGTACGGACCGTCATGATACGTCCGTGTGCATATAACTCACTGATACAAGTAACGACCGCCATGATACGTCAGTGTGCATATAGCTCACTGATACAAGTACGGACCGCCATGATACGTCAGTGTGCATATAACTCGCTGATACAAGTACGGACAGTCATGATACGTCAGTGTGCATATAGCTCACTGATACAAGTACGGACCGCCATGATACGTCAGTGTGCATATAACTCACTGATACAAGTACGGACCGTCATGATAAGTCAGTGTGCATATAGCTCACTGATAAAGTACGGACCGTCATGATACATCAGTGTGCATATAGCTCACTGATACAAGTACGGACCGGCATGATACGTCAGTGTGCATATAGCTCACTGATACAAGTACGGACCGTCATGATACGTCAGTGTGCATATAGCTCACTGATACAAGTACGGACCGTCATGATACGTCAGTGTTGGGTATAGCTGACTGATACAAGTACGGACCGTCATGATACGTCAGTGTGCATATAGCTCACTGATACAAGTACGGACCGTCATGATACGTCAGTGTGCATATAGCTCACTGATAAAGTACGGACCGTCATGATACATCAGTGTGCATATAGCTCACTGATACAAGTACGGACCGGCATGATACGTCAGTGTGCATATAGCTCACTGATACAAGTACGGACCGTCATGATAGGTCAGTGTGCATATAGCTCACTGATACAAGTACGGACCGTCATGATACGTCAGTGTTGGGTATAGCTGACTGATACAAGTACGGACCGTCATGATACGTCAGTGTGCATATAGCTCACTGATACAAGTACGGACCGTCATGATACGTCAGTGTGCATATAGCTCACTGATACATGTACGTACCGTCATGATACGTCAGTGTGCATATAGCTCACTGATACAAGTACGGACCGTCATGATATGTCAGTGTGCATATAGCTCACTGATACAAGTACGGACCGTCATGATACGTCAGTGTGCATATAGCTCACTGATACAAGTACGGACCGGCGTGATATGTCAGTGTGCATATATCACACTGCTACAAGTACGGACTGCCATTATATGTCAGTGTGCATATAACTCACTGATACAAGTACGGACCGGCATGATACGTCAGTGTGCATATAGCTCACTGATACAAGTACGGACCGTCATGATACGTCAGTGTGCATATAGCTCACTGATACAAGTACGGACCGTCATGATACGTCAGTGTGCATATAGCTCACTGATACAAATACGGACCGCCATGATATGTCAGTGTGCATATAGCTCACTGATACAAGTACGGACCGTCATGATACGTCAGTGTGCATATAGCTCACTGATACAAGTACGGACCGCCATGATATGTCAGTGTGCATATAGCTCACTGATACAAGTACGGACCGTCATGATACGTCAGTGTGCATATAACTCACTGATACAAGTACGGACCGTCATGATACGTCAGTGTGCATATAGCTCACTGATACAAGTACGGACCGTCATGATACGTCAGTGTTCATATAGCTCACTGATAAAAGTACAGAACGTCATGATACGTCAGTGTGCATATAACTCACTGATACAAGTACGGACCGCCATGATACGTCAGTGTGCATATAGCTCACTGATACAAGTAGGGACCGTCATGATACGTCAGTGTGCATATAACTCACTGATACAAGTACGGACCGTCATGATACGTCAGTGTGCATATAACTCACTGATACAAGTACGGACCGGCATGATACGTCAGTGTGCACATAGCTCACTGATACAATTACGGACAGCCATGATACGTCAGTGTGCATATAACTCACTGATACAAGTACGGACCGTCATGATACGTCAGTGTGCATATAGCTCATTGATACAAGTACAGACCGCCATGATAAGTCAGTGTGCATATAACTCACTGATACAAGTACGGACCGTCATGATACGTCAGTGTGCATATAGCTCACTGATACAAGTACGGACCGTCATGATACGTCCGTGTGCATATAACTCACTGATACAAGTAACGACCGCCATGATACGTCAGTGTGCATATAGCTCACTGATACAAGTACGGACCGCCATGATACGTCAGTGTGCATATAACTCGCTGATACAAGTACGGACAGTCATGATACGTCAGTGTGCATATAGCTCACTGATACAAGTACGGACCGCCATGATACGTCAGTGTGCATATAACTCACTGATACAAGTACGGACCGTCATGATAAGTCAGTGTGCATATAGCTCACTGATAAAGTACGGACCGTCATGATACATCAGTGTGCATATAGCTCACTGATACAAGTACGGACCGGCATGATACGTCAGTGTGCATATAGCTCACTGATACAAGTACGGACCGTCATGATACGTCAGTGTGCATATAGCTCACTGATACAAGTACGGACCGTCATGATACGTCAGTGTTGGGTATAGCTGACTGATACAAGTACGGACCGTCATGATACGTCAGTGTGCATATAGCTCACTGATACAAGTACGGACCGTCATGATACGTCAGTGTGCATATAGCTCACTGATAAAGTACGGACCGTCATGATACATCAGTGTGCATATAGCTCACTGATACAAGTACGGACCGGCATGATACGTCAGTGTGCATATAGCTCACTGATACAAGTACGGACCGTCATGATACGTCAGTGTGCATATAGCTCACTGATACAAGTACGGACCGTCATGATACGTCAGTGTGGGTATAGCTGACTGATACAAGTACGGACCGTCATGATACGTCAGTGTGCATATAGCTCACTGATACAAGTACGGACCGTCATGATACGTCAGTGTGCATATAGCTCACTGACACATGTACGTACCGTCATGATACGTCAGTGTGCATATAGCTCACTGATACAAGTACGGACCGTCATGATATGTCAGTGTGCATATAGCTCACTGATACAAGTACGGACCGTCATGATACGTCAGTGTGCATATATCACACTGCTACAAGTACGGACCGGCATTATATGTCAGTGTGCATATAACTCACTGATACAAGTACGGACCGGCATGATACGTCAGTGTGCATATAGCTCACTGATACAAGTACGGACCGTCATGATACGTCAGTGTGCATATAGCTCACTGATACAAGTACGGACCGTCATGATACGTCAGTGTGCATATAGCTCACTGATACAAATACGGACCGCCATGATATGTCAGTGTGCATATAGCTCACTGATACAAGTACGGACCGTCATGATACGTCAGTGTGCATATAGCTCACTGATACAAGTACGGACCGCCATGATATGTCAGTGTGCATATAGCTCACTGATACAAGTACGGACCGTCATGATACGTCAGTGTGCATATAACTCACTGATACAAGTACGGACCGTCATGATACGTCAGTGTGCATATAACTCACTGATACAAGTACGGACCGGCATGATACGTCAGTGTGCATATAGCTCACTGATACAATTACGGACAGCCATGATACGTCAGTGTGCATATAACTCACTTATACAAGTACGGACCGTCATGATAAGTCAGTGTGCATATAGCTCACTGATACAATTACGGACCGCCATGATATGTCAGTATGCATATAACTCACTGATACAAGTACGGACCGTCATGATACGTCAGTGTGCATATAGCTCACTGATACAAGTACGGACCGTCATGATACGTCAGTGTGCATATAGCTCACTGATACAAGTACGGACCGGCATGATACGTCAGTGTGCATATAGCTCACTGATACAAGTACGGACCGTCATGATACGTCAGTCTGCATATAGCTCACTGATACAAGTACGGACCGTCATGATACGTCAGTGTGTATATAGCTCACTGATACAAATACGGACCGCCATGATATGTCAGTGTGCATATAGCTCACTGATACAAGTACGGACCGTCATGATACTTCAGTGTGCATATAGCTCACTGATACAAGTACGGACCGCCATGATATGTCAGTGTGCATATAGCTCACTGATACAAGTACGGACCGTCATGATACGTCAGTGTACATTTAACTCACTGATACAAGTACGGACCGTCATGATACGTCAGTGTGCATATAACTCATTGATACAAGGACGGACCGTCATGATACGTCAGTGTGCATATAGCTCACTGATACAAGTACGGACCGTCATGATACGTCAGTGTGCCTATAACTCACTGATACAAGAACGGACCGGCATGATACGTCAGTGTGCATATAGCTCACTGATACAATTACGGACCGCCATGATATGTCAGTGTGCATTTAACTCACTGATACAAGTACGGACCGTGATGATACGTCAGTGTGCATATAGCTCACTGATACAAGTACGGACCGTCATGATACGTCAGTGTGCATATAGCTCACTGATACAAGTACGGACCGGCATTATACGTCAGTGTGCATATAGCTCACTGATACAAGTACGGACCGTCATGATACGTCAGTGTGCATATAGCTCACTGATACAAGTACGGACCGTCATGATATGTCAGTGTGCATATAACTCACTGATACAAGTACGGACCGCCATGATACGTCAGTGTGCATATAGCTCACTGATACAAGTACGGACAGTCATGATACGTCAGTGTGCATATAGCTCACTGATACAAGTACGGACCGCCATGATACGTCAGTGTGCATATAACTCACTGATACAAGTACGGACCGTCATGATAAGTCAGTGTGCATATAGCTCACTGATACAAGTACGGACCGTCATGATTCATCAGTGTGCATATAGCTCACTGATACAAGTACGGACCGGCATGATACGTCAGTGTGCATATAGCTCACTGATACAAGTACGGACCGTCATGATACGTCAGTGTGCATATAGCTCACTGATACAAGTACGGACCGTCATGATACGTCAGTGTTGGGTATAGCTGACTGATACAAGTACGGACCGTCATGATACGACAGTGTGCATATAGCTCACTGATACAAGTACGGACCGTCATGATACGTCAGTGTGCATATAGCTCACTGATACATGTACGTACCGTCATGATACGTCATTGTGCATATAGCTCACTGATACAAGTACGGACCGTCATGATATGTCAGTGTGCATATAGCTCACTGATACAAGTACGGACCGTCATGATACGTCAGTGTGCATATAACTCACTTATACAAGTACGGACCGTCATGATAAGTCAGTGTGCATATAGCTCACTGATACAATTACGGACCGCCATGATATGTCAGTGTGCATATAACTCACTGATACAAGTACGGACCGTCATGATACGTCAGTGTGCATATAGCTCACTGATACAAGTACGGACCGTCATGATACGTCAGTGTGCATATAGCTCACTGATACAAGTACGGACCGGCATGATACGTCAGTGTGCATATAGCTCACTGATACAAGTACGGACCGTCATGATACGTCAGTCTGCATATAGCTCACTGATACAAGTACGGACCGTCATGATACGTCAGTGTGCATATAGCTCACTGATACATATACGGACCGCCATGATATGTCAGTGTGCATATAGCTCACTGATACAAGTACGGACCGTCATGATACTTCAGTGTGCATATAGCTCACTGATACAAGTACGGACCGTCATGATACGTCAGTGTGCATTTAACTCACTGATACAAGTACGGCCGTCATGATACGTCAGTGTGCATATAACTCACTGATACAAGTACGGACCGTCATGATACGTCAGTGTGCATATAGCTCACTGATACAAGTACGGACCGTCATGATACGTCAGTGTGCCTATAACTCACTGATACAAGTACGGACCGGCATGATACGTCAGTGTGCATATAGCTCACTGATACAATTACGGACCGCCATGATATGTCAGTGTGCATTTAACTCACTGATACAAGTACGGACCGTCATGATACGTCAGTGTGCATATAGCTCACTGATACAAGTACGGACCGTCATGATACGTCAGTGTGCATATAGCTCACTGATACAAGTACGGACCGGCATGATACGTCAGTGTGCATATAGCTCACTGATACAAGTACGGACCGTCATGATACGTCAGTGTGCATATAGCTCACTGATACAAGTACGGACCGTCATGATACGTCAGTGTGCATATAGCTCACTGATACAAGTACGGACCGTCATGATACGTCAGTGTTCATATAGCTCACTGATACAAGTACGGACCGTCATGATAAGTCAGTGTGCATATAACTCACTGATGCAAGTACGGACCGTCATGATACGTCAGTGTGCATATAGCTCACTGATACAAGTACGGACCGTCATGATACGTCAGTGTTCATATAGCTCACTGATAAAAGTACGGAACGTCATGATACGTCAGTGTGCATATAACTCACTGATACAAGTACGGACCGCCATGATACGTCAGTGTGCATATAGCTCACTGATACAAGTAGGGATCGTCATGATACGTCAGTGTGCATATAACTCACTGATACAAGTACGGACCGTCATGATACGTCAGAGTGCATATAACTCACTGATACAAGTACGGACCGGCATGATACCTCAGTGTGCACATAGCTCACTGATACAATTACGGACAGCCATGATACGTCAGTGTGCATATAACTCACTGATACAAGTACGGACCGTCATGATACGTCAGTGTGCATATAGCTCACTGATACAAGTACGGACCGTCATGATACGTCAGTGTGCATATAGCTCACTGATACAAGTACGGACCGGCATGATACGTCAGTGTGCATATAGCTCACTGATACAAGTACGGACCGTCATGATACGTCAGTCTGCATATAGCTCATTGATACAAGTACGGACCGTCATGATACGTCAGTGTGCATATAGCTCACTGATACAAATACGGACCGCCATGATATGTCAGTGTGCATATAGCTCACTGATACAAGTACGGACCGTCATGATACTTCAGTGTGCATATAGCTCACTGATACAAGTACGGACCGCCATGATATGTCAGTGTGCATATAGCTCACTGATACAAGTACGGACCGTCATGATACGTCAGTGTGCATTTAACTCACTGATACAAGTACGGACCGTCATGATACGTCAGTGTGCATATAACTCACTGATACAAGTACGGACCGTCATGATACGTCAGTGTGCATATAGATCACTGATACAAGTACGGACCGTCATGATACGTCAGTGTGCATATAACTCACTGATACAAGTACGGACCGGCATGATACGTCAGTGTGCATATAGCTCACTGATACAATTACGGACAGCCATGATACGTCAGTGTGCATATAACTCACTTATACAAGTAGGGACTGTCATGATAAGTCAGTGTGCATATAGCTCACTGATACAATTACGGACCGCCATGATATGTCAGTGTGCATATAACTCACTGATACAAGTACGGACCGTCATGATACGTCAGTGTGCATATAGCTCACTGATACAAGTACGGACCGTCATGATACGTCAGTGTGCATATAGCTCACTGATACAAGTACGGACCGGCATGATACGTCAGTGTGCATATAGCTCACTGATACAAGTACGGACCGTCATGATACGTCAGTGTGCATATAGCTCACTGATACAAGTACGGACCGTCATGATACGTCAGTGTGCATATAGCTCACTGATACAAATACGGACCGCCATGATATGTCAGTTTGCATATAGCTCACTGATACAAGTACGGACCGTCATGATACTTCAGTGTGCATATAGCTCACTGATACAAGTACGGACCGCCATGATATGTCAGTGTGCATATAGCTCACTGATACAAGTACGGACCGTCATGATACGTCAGTGTGCATTTAACTCATTGATACAAGTAAGGACCGTCATGATACGTCAGTGTGCATATAACTCACTGATACAAGTACGGACCGTCATGATACGTCAGTGTGCATATAGCTCACTGATACAAGTACGGACCGTCATGATACGTCAGTTTGCCTATAACTCACTGATACAAGTACGGACCGGCATGATACGTCAGTGTGCATACAGCTCACTGATACAATTACGGACCGCCATGATATGTCAGTGTGCATTTAACTCACTGATACAAGTACGTACCGTCATGATACGTCAGTGTGCATATAGCTCACTGATACAAGTACGGACCGTCATGATACGTCAGTGTGCATATAGCTCACTGATACAAGTACGGACCGGCATGATACGTCAGTGTGCATATAGCTCACTGATACAAGTACGGACCGTCATGATACGTCAGTGTGCATATAGCTCACTGATACAAGTACGGACCGTCATGATACGTCAGTGTGCATATAGCTCACTGATAGAAGTACGGACCGTCATGATACGTCAGTGTTCATATAGCTCACTGATACAAGTACGGACCGTCATGATAAGTCAGTGTGCATATAACTCACTGATACAAGTACGGACCGTCATGATACGTTAGTGTGCATATAGCTCACTGATACAAGTACGGACCCTCATGATACGTCAGTGTGCATATAGCTCACTGATAAAAGTACGGAACGTCATGATACGTCAGTGTGCATATAACTCACTGATACAAGTACGGACCACCATGATACGTCAGTGTGCATATAGCTCACTGATACAAGTAGGGACCGTCATGATACGTCAGTGTGTATATAACTCACTGATACAAGTACGGACCGTCATGATACGTCAGTGTGCATATAACTCACTGATACAAGTACGGACCGGCATGATACGTCAGTGTGCATATAGCTCACTGATACAATTACGGACAGCCATGATACGTCAGTGTGCATATAACTCACTTATACAAGTACGGACCGTCATGATAAGTCAGTGTGCATATAGCTCACTGATACAAGTACGGACCGTCATGATACATCAGTGTGCATATAGCTCACTGAAATAAGTACGGACCGGCATGATACGTCAGTGTGCATATAGCTCACTGATACAAGTACGGACCGACATGATACGTCAGTGTGCATATAGATCACTGATACAAGTACGGACCGTCATGATACGTCAGTGTGCCTATAACTCAATGATACAAGTACGGACCGGCATGATACGTCAGTGTGCATATAGCTCACTGATACAATTACGGACAGCCATGATACGTCAGTGTGCATATAACTCACTTATACAAGTACGGACCGTCATGATAAGTCAGTGTGCATATAGCTCACTGATACAATTACGGACCGCCATGATATGTCAGTGTGCATATAACTCACTGATACAAGTACGGACCGTCATGATACGTCAGTGTGCATATAGCTCACTGATACAAGTACGGACCGTCATGATACGTCAGTGTGCATATAGCTCACTGATACAAGTACGGACCGGCATGATACGTCAGTGTGCATATAGCTCACTGATACAAGTACGGACCGTCATGATACGTCAGTGTGCATATAGCTCACTGATACAAGTACGGACCGTCATGGTACGTCAGTGTGCATATAGCTCACTGATACAAATACGGACCGCCATGATATGTCAGTGTGCATATAGCTCACTAATACAAGTACGGACCGTCATGATACTTCAGTGTGCATATAGCTCACTGATACAAGTACGGACCGCCATGATATGTCAGTGTGCATATAGCTCACTGATACAAGTACGGACCGTCATGATACGTCAGTGTGCATTTAACTCACTGATACAAGTAAGGACCGTCATCATACGTCAGTGTGCATATAACTCACTGATACAAGTACGGACCGTCATGATACGTCAGTGTGCAAATAGCTCACTGATACAAGTACGGACCGTCATGATACGTCAGTGTGCCTATAACTCACTGATACAAGTACGGACCGGCATGATACGTCAGTGTGCATACAGCTCACTGATACAATTACGGACCGCCATGATATGTCAGTGTGCATTTAACTCACTGATACAAGTACGGACCGTCATGATACGTCAGTGTGCATATAGCTCACTGATACAAGTACGGACCGTCATGATACGTCAGTGTGCATATAGCTCACTGATACAAGTACGGACCGGCATGATACGTCAGTGTGCATATAGCTCACTGATACAAGTACGGACCGTCATGATACGTCAGTGTGCATATAGCTCACTGATACAAGTACGGACCGTCATGATACGTCAGTGTGCATATAGCTCACTGATAGAAGTACGGACCGTCATGATACGTCAGTGTTCATATAGCTCACTGATACAAGTACGGACCGTCATGATAAGTCAGTGTGCATATAACTCACTGATACAAGTACGGACCGTCATGATACGTCAGTGTGCATATAGCTCACTGATACAAGTACGGACCGTCATGATACGTCAGTGTGCATATAGCTCACTGATAAAAGTACGGAACGTCATGATACGTCAGTGTGCATATAACTCACTGATACAAGTACGGACCACCATGATACGTCAGTGTGCATATAGCTCACTGATACAAGTAGGGACCGTCATGATACGTCAGTGTGTATATAACTCACTGATACAAGTACGGACCGTCATGATACGTCAGTGTGCATATAGCTCACTGATACAATTACGGACAGCCATGATACGTCAGTGTGCATATAACTCACTTATACAAGTACGGACCGTCATGATAAGTCAGTGTGCATATAGCTCACTGATACAAGTACGGACCGTCATGATACATCAGTGTGCATATAGCTCACTGAAATAAGTACGGACCGGCATGATACGTCAGTGTGCATATAGCTCACTGATACAAGTACGGACCGACATGATACGTCAGTGTGCATATAGCTCACTGATACAAGTACGGACCGCCATGATATGTCAGTGTGCATATAGCTCACTGATACAAGTACGGACCGTCATGATACGTCAGTGTGCATATAACTCACTGATACAAGTACGGACCGTCATGATACGTCAGTGTGCATATAACTCACTGATACAAGTACGGACCGTCATGTTACGTCAGTGTGCATATAGCTCACTGATAAAAGTACGGACCGTCATGATACGTCAGTATGCATATAACTCACTGATACAAGTACGGACCGGCATGATACGTCAGTGTGCATATAGCTCACTGATACAATTACGGACCGCCATGATATGTCAGTGTGCATATAACTCACTGATACAAGTACGGACCGTCATGATACGTCAGTGTGCATATAGCTCACTGATACAAGTACGGACCGTCATGATACGTCAGTGTGCATATAGCTCACTGATACAAGTACGGACCGGCATGATACGTCAGTGTGCATATAGCTCACTGATACAAGTACGGACCGTCATGATTCGTCAGTGTGCATATAGCTCACTGATACAAGTAAGGACCGTCATGATACGTCTGTGTGCATATAGCTCACTGATACAATTACGGACCGTCATGATACGTCAGTGTGCATATAGCTCACTGATACAAGTACGGACCGTCATGATAAGTCAGTGTGCATATAACTCACTGATACAAGTACGGACCGTCATGATACGTCAGTGTGCATATAGCTCACTGATACAAGTACGGACCGTCATGATACGTCAGTGTGCATATAGCTCACTGATAAAAGTACGGAACGTCATGATACGTCAGTGTGCATATAACTCACTGATACAAGTACGGACCGCCATGATATGTCAGTGTGCATATAGCTCACTGATACAAGTACGGATCGTCATGATACGCCAGTGTGCATATAACTCACTGATACAAGTACGGACCGTCATGATACGTCAGTGTGCATATAACTCACTGATACAAGTACGGACCGGCATGATACGTCAGTGTGCATATAGCTCACTGATACAATTACGGACCGCCATGATACGTCAGTGTGCATATAACTCACTTATACAAGTACGGACCGTCATGATAAATCAGTGTGCATATAGCTCACTGATACAAGTACGGACCGTCATGATACATCAGTGTGCATATATATCACTGATACAAGTACGGACCGGCATGATACGTCAGTGTGCATATAGCTCACGGATACAAGTACGGACCGTCATGATACATCAGTGTGCATATAGCTCACTAATACAAATACGGACCGTCATGATACGTCAGTGTGCATATAGCTCACTGATACAAGTACGGACCGTCATGATACGTCAGTGTGCATATAGCTCACTGATACAAGTACGGACCGTCATGATAAGTCAGTGTGCATATAACTCACTAATACAAGTACGGACCGCCATGATACGTCAGTGTGCATATAGCTCACTGATACAAGTACGGACCGTCATGATACGTCAGTGTGCATATAACTCACTGATACAAGTACGGACCGCCATGATACGTCAGTGTGCATATAGCTCACTGATACAAGTACGGACCGTCATGATACGTCAGTGTGCATATAACTCACTGATACAAGTATGGACCGTCTTGATACGCCAGTGTGCATATAGCTCACTGATACAAGTACGGACCGTCATGATACGTCAGTGTGCATATAACTCACTGATACAAGTACGGACCGGCATGATACGTCAGTGTGCATATATCTCACTGATACAAGTACGGACCGTCATGATACGTCAGTGTGCATATAGCTCACTGATACAAGTACGGACCGTCATGATACGTCAGTGTGCATATAGCTCACTGATACAAGTACGGACCGTCATGACACGTCAGTGTGCATATAACTCACTGATACAAGTACGGACCGTCATGACACGTCAGTGTGCATATAGCTCACTGATACAAGTACGTACCGTCATGATACGTCAGTGTGCATATAGCTCACTGATACAAGTACGGACCGTCATGATATGTCAGTGTGCATATAGCTCACTGATACAAGTACGGACCGTCATGATACGTCAGTGTGCATATAGCTTACTGATACAAGTACGGACCGCCATGATATGTCAGTGTGCATATAACTCACTGATACAAGTACGGACCGTCGTGATACGTCAGTGTGCATATAGCTCACTGATACAAGTACGGACCGTCATGATAAGTCAGTGTGCATATAGCTCACTGATACAAGTACGGACCGTCATGATACATCAGTGTGCATATAGCTCACTGATACAAGTACGGACCGGCATGATACGTCAGTGTGCATATAGCTCACTGATACAAGTACGGACCGTCATGATACGTCAGTGTGCATATAGCTCACTGATACAAGTACGGACCGTCATGATACGTCAGTGTGCATATAGCTGACTGATACAAGTACGGACCGTCATGATACGTCAGTGTGCATATAGCTCACTGATACAAGTACGGACCGTCATGATAAGACAGTGTGCATATAACACACTGATACAAGTACGGACCGCCATGATACGTCAGTGTGCATATAGCTCACTGATACAAGTACGGACCGTCATGATACGTCAGTGTGCATATAACTCACTGATACAAGTACGGACCGCCATGATACGTCAGTGTGCATATAGCTCACTGATACAAGTACGGACCGTCATGATACGTCAGTGTGCATATAACTCACTGATACAAGTATGGACCGTCTTGATACGTCAGTGTGCATATAGCTCACTGATACAAGTACGGACCGTCATGATACGTCAGTGTGCATATAACTCACTGATACAAGTACGGACCGGCATGATACGTCAGTGTGCATATAGCTCACTGATACAAGTACGGACCGTCATGATACGTCAGTGTGCATATAGCTCACTGATACAAGTACGGACCGTCATGATACGTCAGTGTGCATATAGCTCACTGATACAAGTACGGACCGTCATGACACGTCAGTGTGCATATAACTCACTGATACAAGTACGGACCGTCATGACACGTCAGTGGGCATATAGCTCACTGATACAAGTACGTACCGTCATGATACGTCAGTGTGCATATAGCACACTGATACAAGTACGGACCGTCATGATATGTCAGTGTGCATATAGCTCAATGATACAAGTACGGACCGTCATGATACGTCAGTGTGCTTATAGCTCACTGATACAAGTACGGACCGCCGTGATATGTCAGTGTGCATATAGCTCACTGATACAAGTACGGACCGTCATGATATGTCAGTGTGCATATAACTCACTGATACAAGTACGGACCGTCGTGATACGTCAGTGTGCATATAGCTCACCGATACAAGTACGGACCGCCGTGATACGTCAGTGTGCATATAGCTCATTGATACAAGTACTGACCGCCATGATACGTCAGTGTGCATATAACTCACTGATACAAGTACGGACCGTCATGATACGTCAGTGTGCATATAGCTCACTGATACAAGTACGGACCGTCATGATACGTCAGTGTGCATATAACTCACTGATACAAGTACGGACCGCCATGATACGTCAGTGTGCATATAGCTCACTGATACAAGTACGGACCGCCATGATACGTCAGTGGGCATATAACTCGCTGATACAAGTACGGACAGTCATGATACGTCAGTGTGCATATAGCTCACTGATACAAGTACGGACCGCCATGATACGTTAGTGTGCATATAGCTCACTGATACTAGTACGGACCGCCATGATACGTCAGTGTGCATATAACTCACTGATACAAGTACGGACCGTCATGATACGTCAGTGTGCATATAGCTCACTGATACAAGTACGGACCGCCATGATATGTCAGTGTGCATATAGCTCACTGATACAAGTACGGACCGCCATGATACGTCAGTGTGCATATAGCTCACTGATACTAGTACGGACCGCCATGATACGTCAGTGTGCATATAACTTACTGATACAAGTACGGACCGTCATGATACATCAATGTGCATATAGCTCACTGATACAAGTACAGACCGCCATGATTTGTCAGTGTGCATATAGCTCACTGATACAAGTACGGACCGTCATGATACGTCAGTGTGCATGTAGCTCATTGATACAAGTACGGACCGGCATGCTATGTCAGTGTGCATATAACTCACTGATACAAGTACGGACCGTCATGATACGTCAGTGTGCATATAGCTCACTGATACAAGTACGGACCCGCATGATACGTCAGTGTGCATATAGCTCACTGATACAAGTCCGGACCGTCATGATATGTCAGTGTGCATATAGCTCACTGATATAAGTACGGACCGTCATGATACGTCAGTGTGCATATAACTCACTGATACAAGTACGGACCGTCATGATACGTCAGTGTGCATATAGCTCACTGATACATGTACGGACCGTCATGATACGTCAGTGTGCATATAGCTCACTGATACAAGTACGGACCGTCATGATATGTCAGTGTGCATATAGCTCACTGATACAAGTACGGACCGGCATGATACTTCAGTGTGCATATAGCTCACTGATACAAGTACGGACCATCATGATACGTCAGTGTACATATAGCTTACTGATACAAGTACGGACCGCCGTGATATGTCAGTGGGCATATAGATCAATCATACAAGTACGGACCGTCATGATACATCAGTCTGCATATAGCTCACTGATATAAGTACGAACCGTCACGATACGTCAGTGTGCATATAACTCACTGATACAAGTACGGACCGTCATGATACGTCAGTGTGCATATAGCTCACTGATACAAGTACGGACAGTCATGATTCGTCAGTGTGCATATAACTCACTGATACAAGTACGGACCGCCATGATACGTCAGTGTGCATATAACTCACTGATACAAGTACGGACCGTCATGATATGTCAGTGTGCATATAGCTCACTGATACACGTACGGACCGTCATGATACGTCAGTGTGCATATAGCTCACAGATACAAGTCTGGACCGTCATGATACGTCAGTGTGCATATAACTCACTGATACAAGTACGGACCGTCATGATACGTCAGTGTGCATATAACTCCCTGATACAAGTACGGACCGCAATGATATGTCAGTGTGCATATAGCTCACTAATACAAGTGCGTACCGTCATGATATGTCAGTGTGCATATAGCTCACTGATACAAGTACGGACCATCATGATACGTCAGTGTGCATATAGCTCACTGATACAAGTACGGAACGTCATGATACGTCAGTGTGCATATAACTCACTGATACAAGTACGGAACACCATGATAGGTCAGTGTACATATAGCTCACTGATACAAGTACGGACCGTCATGATACGTCAGTGTGCATATAACTCACTGATACAAGTCTAGACCGTCATGATACGTCAGTGTGCATATAACTCACTGATACAAGTACAGACCGTCATGATACGTCAGTGTGAATATAACTCCCTGATACAAGTACGGACCGCCATGATATGTCAGTGTGCATATAGCTCACTGATACAAGTACGGACCGTCATGATATGTCAGTGTGCATATAGCTCACTGATACAAGTACGGACCGTCATGATACGTCAGTGTGCATATAGCTCACTGATACAAGTACGGAACGTCATGATACGTCATTGTGCATATAACTCACTGATACGAGTACGGAAAATCATGATATGTCAGTGTGCATATAGCTCACTGATACAAGTACGGACCGTCATGATACGTCAGTGTGCATATAGCTCACTGATACAAGTACGGACCGTCATGACACGTCAGTGTGCATATAACTGCTTGATACAAGTACGGACCGTCATGATACGTCAGTGTGCATATAGCTCACTGATACAAGTACGGACCGTCATGATACGTCAGTGTGCATATACTTCACTGATACAAGTACGAACCGTCATGATACGTCAGTGTGCATATAGCTCACTGATACAAGTACGGACCGTCATGATACGTCAGTGTGCATATAACTCACTGATACAAGTACGGACCGTCATGATACGTCAGTGTGCATATAGCTCACTGATACAAGTACGGACCGTCAAGATACGTCAGTGTGCATATAACTCACTGATACAAGTACGGACCGGCATGATACGTCAGTGTGCATATAGCTCACTGAAACAAGTACGGACCGCCATGATATGTCAGTGTGCATATAACTCACTGATACAAGTACGGACCGTCGTGATACGTCAGTGTGCATATAGCTCACTGATACAAGTACGGACCGCCGTGATATGTCAGTGTGCATATAGCTCAATGATACAAGTACGGACCGCCGTAATACGTCAGTGTGCATATAGCTCACTGATACAAGTACGGACCGTCATGATACGTCAGAGTGCATATAACTCACTGATACAAGTACGGACCTTCATGATACGTCAGTGTGCATATAACTCCTTGATACAAGTACGGACCGGCATGATACGTCAGTGTGCATATAGCTCACTGAAACAAGTACGGACCGCCATGATACGTCAGTGTGCATATAACTTACTGATACAAGTACGGACCGTGATGATACGTCAGTGTACATATAACTCACTGATACAAGTACGGACCGCCGTGATATGTCAGTGTGAATATAGCTCACTGATACAAGTACGGACCGCCGTGATATATCAGTGTGCATATAGCTCACTGATACAAGTACGGACCGTCATGATACGTCAGTGTGCATATAGCTCACTGATAGAAGTACGGACCGGCATGATACGTCAGTGTGCATATAGCTCACTGATACAATTAAGGAACACCATGATACGTCAGTGTGTATATAACTCACTGATACAAGTACGGACCGTCATGATAAGTCAGTGTGCATATAGCTCACTGATAAAAGTACGGACCGTCATGATACGTCAGTGTGCATATAGCTCACTGATAGAAGTACGGACCGTCATGATACGTCAGTGTGCATATAGCTCACTGATAAAAGTACGGACCGTCATGATACGTCAGTGTGCATATAACTCACTGATACAAGTACGGACCGGCATGATACGTCAGTGTGCATATAGCTCACTGATACAATTACGGACCGCCATGATATGTCAGTGTGCATATAACTCACTGATACAAGTACGGATCGTCAGGATACGTCAGTGTGCATATAGCTCACTGATACAAGTACGGACCGTCATGATACGTCAGTGTGCATATAGCTCACTGATACAAGTACGGACCGTCATGATAAGTCAGTGTGCATATAACTCACTGATACAAGTACGGACCGTCATGATACGTCAGTGTGCATATAGCTCCCTGATACAAGTACGGACCGTCATGATACGTCAGTGTGCATATAGCTCACTGATACAAGTACGGACCGTCATGATACGTCAGTGTGCATATAACTCACTGATACAAGTACGAACCGTCATGATACGTCAGTGTGCATATAGCTCACTGATACAAGTACGGACCGTCATGATACGTCAGTGTGCATATAACTCACTGATACAAGTACGGACCGTCATGATACGTCAGTGTGCATATAGCTCACTGATACAAGTACGGACCGTCAAGATACGTCAGTGTGCATATAACTCACTGATACAAGTACGGACCGGCATGATACGTCAGTGTGCATATAGCTCACTGAAACAAGTACGGACCGCCATGATATGTCAGTGTGCATATAACTCACTGATACAAGTACGGACCGTCGTGATACGTCAGTGTGCATATAGCTCACTGATACAAGTACGGACCGCCGTGATATGTCAGTGTGCATATAGCTCACTGAAACAAGTACGGACCGCCGTGATACGTCAGCGTGCATATAGCTCACTGATACAAGTACGGACCGTCATGATACGTCAGAGTGCATATAACTCACTGATACAAGTACGGACCTTCATGATACGTCAGTGTGCATATAAATCCTTGATACAAGTACGGACCGGCATGATACGTCAGTGTGCATATAGCTCACTGAAACAAGTACGGACCGCCATGATACGTCAGTGTGCATATAACTTACTGATACAAGTACGGACCGTGATGATACGTCAGTGTACATATAACTCACTGATACAAGTACGGACCGCCGTGATATGTCAGTGTGAATATAGCTCACTGATACAAGTACGGACCGCCGTGATATATCAGTGTGCATATAGCTCACTGATACAAGTACGGACCGTCATGATACGTCAGTGTGCATATAGCTCACTGATAGAAGTACGAACCGGCATGATACGTCAGTGTGCATATAGCTCACTGATACAATTAAGGACCGCCATGATACGTCAGTGTGCATATAACTCACTGATACAAGTACGGACCGTCATGATAAGTCAGTGTGCATATAGCTCACTGATAAAAGTACGGACCGTCATGATACGTCAGTGTGCATATAGCTCACTGATACAAGTACGGACCGTCATGATACGTCAGTGTGCATATAGCTCACTGATAAAAGTACGGACCGTCATGATACGTCAGTGTGCATATAACTCACTGATACAAGTACGGACCTGCATGATACGTCAGTGTGCATATAGCTCACTGATACAATTACGGACCGCCATGATATGTCAGTGTGCATATAACTCACTGATACAAGTACGGACCGTCAGGATACGTCAGTGTGCATATAGCTCACTGATACAAGTACGGACCGTCATGATACGTCAGTGTGCATATAACTCACTGATACAAGTACGGACCGGCATGATACGTCAGTGTGCATATAGCTCACTGATACAAGTACGGACCGTCATGATACGTCAGTGTGCATATAGCTCACTGATACAAGTACGGACCGTCATGATACGTCAGTGTGCATATAGCTCACTGATACAAGTACGGACCGTCATGATAAGTCAGTGTGCATATAACTCACTGATACAAGTACGGACCGTCATGATACGTCAGTGTGCATATAGCTCCCTGATACAAGTACGGACCGTCATGATACGTCAGTGTGCATATAGCTCACTGATACAAGTACGGACCGTCATGATACGTCAGTGTGCATATAACTCACTGATACAAGTATGGACCGCCATGATACGTCAGTGTGCATATAGCTCACTGATACAAGTACGGACCGTTATGATACGTCAGTGTGCATATAACTCACTGATTCAAGTACGGACCGTCATGATACGTCAGTGTGCATATAACTCACTGATACAAGTACGGACCGGCATGATACGTCAGTGTGCATATAGCTCACTGATACAATTACGGACCGCCATGATACGTCAGTGTGCATATAACTCCCTGATACAAGTACGGACCGTCATGATAAGTCAGTGTGCATATAGCTCACTGATACAAGTACGGACCGTCATGATACATCAGTGTGCATATAGCTCACTGATACAAGTACGGACCGGCATGATACGTCAGTGTGCATATAGCTCACTGATACAAGTACGGACCGGCATGATACGTCAGTGTGCATATAGCTCACTGATACAAGTACGGACCGTCATGATACGTCAGTGTGCATATAGCTCACTGATACAAGTACGGACCGTCATGATACGTCAGTGTGCATATAGCTCACTGATACAAGTACGGACCGTCATGATACGTCAGTGTGCATATAGCTCACTGATACAAGTACGGACCGTCATGATAAGTCAGTGTGCATATAGCTCACTGATACAAGTACGGACCGTCATGATACGTCAGTGCGCATATAGCTCACTGATACAAGTACGGACCGTCATGATACGTCAGTGTGCATATAGCTCACTGATACAAGTACGGAACATCATGATACGTCAGTGTGCATATAGCTCACTGATACAAGTACGGACCGTCATGATACGTCAGTGTGCATATAGCTCACTGATACATGTACGGACCGTCATGATACGTCAGTGTGCATATAGCTCACTGATACAAGTACGGACCGTCATGATACGTCAGTGTGCATATAGCTCACTGATACAAATACGGACCGCCATGATATGTCAGTGTGCATATAGCTCACTGATACAAGTACGGACCGTCATGATACGTCAGTGTGCATATAGCTCACTGATAAAAGTACGGACCGTCATGATACGTCAGTGTGCATATAACTCACTGATACAAGTACGGACCGGCATGATACGTCAGTGTGCATATAGCTCACTGATACAATTACGGACCGCCATGATATGTCAGTGTGCATATAACTCACTGATACAAGTACGGACCGTCATGATACGTCAGTGTGCATATAGCTCACTGATACAAGTACGGACCGTCATTATACGTCAGTGTGCATATAGCTCACTGATACAAGTACGGACCGTCATGATAAGTCAGTGTGCATATAACTCACTGATACAAGTACGGACCGTCATGATACGTCAGTGTGCATATAACTCACTGATACAAGTACGGACCGTCATGATACGTCAGTGTGAATATAACTCACTGATACAAGTACGGACCGGCATGATACGTCTGTGTGCATATAGCTCACTGATACAATTACGGACCGCCATGATACGTCAGTGTGCATATAACTCACTGATACAAGTACGGACCGTCATGATAAGTCAGTGTGCATATAGCTCACTGATACAAGTAAGAACCGTCATGATACATCAGTGTGCATATAGCTCACTGATACAAGTACGGACCGTCATGATACGTCAGTGTGCATATTGCTCACTGATACAAGTACGGACCGTCATGATACGTCAGTGTGCATATAACTCACTGATACAAGTATGGACCGTCTTGATACGTCAGTGTGCATATAGCTCACTGATACAAGTACGGACCGTCATGATACGTCAGTGTGCATATAACTCACTGATACAATTACGGACCGGCATGATACGTCAGTGTGCATATAGCTCACTGATACAAGTACGGACCGTCATGATACGTCAGTGTGCATATAGCTCACTGATACAAGTACGTACCGTCATGATAAGTCAGTGTGCATATAGCTCACGGATACAAGTACGGACCGTCATGATATGTCAGTGTGCATATAGAGCACTGATACAAGTACGGATCGTCATGATACGTCAGTGTGCATATAGCTCACTGATACAAGAACGGACCGCCGTGATATGTCAGTGTGCATATAGCTCACTGCTACAAGTACGGACCGCCATTATATGTCAGTGTGCATATAACTCACTGATACAAGTACGGACCGTCGTGATACGTCAGTGTGCATATAGCTCACTGATACAAGTACGGACCGCCTTGATACGTCAGTGTGCATATAGCTCATTGATACAAGTACGGACCGCCATGATAAGTCAGTGTGCATATAACTCACTGATACAAGTACGGACCGTCATGATACGTCAGTGTGCATATAGCTCACTGATACAAGTACGGACCGTCATGATACGTCAGTGTGCATATATCTCACTGATACAAGTACGGACCGTCATGATACGTCAGTGTGCATATTACTCACTGATATAAGTACGGACCGCCATGATACGTCAGTGTGCATATAGCTCACTGATACAAGTACGGACCGTCATGATACGTCAGTGTGCATATAACTCACTGATACAAGTACGGACCGTCATGATACGTCAATGTGCATATAACTCACTGATACAAGTACGGACCGGCATGATACGTCAGTGTGCTTATAGCTCACTGATACAATTACGGACCGCCATGATACGTCAGTGTGCATATAACTCACTGATACAAGTACGGACCGTCATGATAATTCAGTGTGCATATAGCTCACTGATACAAGTACGGACCGTCATGATACGTCAGTGTGCATATAACTCACTGATACAAGTACGGACCGCCATGATACGTCAGTGTGCATATAGCTCACTGATACAAGTACGGACCGTCATGATACGTCAGTGTTCATATATCTCACTGATACAAGTACGGACCGTCATGATACGTCAGTGTGCATATAACTCACTGATACATGTACGGACCGGCATGATACGTCAGTGTGCATATAGCTCACTGATACAATTACGGACCGCCATGATAAGTCAGTGTGCATATAGCTCACTGATACAAGTACGGACCGTCATGATACGTCAGTGTGCATATAACACACTGATACAAGTATGGACCGTCTTGATACGTCAGTGTGCATATAGCGCACTGATACAAGTACGGACCGTCATGATACGTCAGTGTGCATATAACTCACTGATACAAGTACGGACCGTCATGATACGTCAGTGTGCATATAGCTCACTGATACAAGTACGGACCGGCATGATACTTCAGTGTGCATATAGCTCACTGATACAAGTACGGACCGTCATGATACGTCAGTGTGCATATAGCTCACTGATACAAGTAAGGACCGTCATGATACGTCTGTGTGCATATAGCTCACTGATACAAGTACTTACCGTCATGATACGTCAGTGAGAATATAGCTCACTGATACAAGTACGGACCGTCATGATATGTCAGTGTGCATATAGCTCACTGATACAAGTACGGACCGTCATGATACGTCAGTGTGCATATAGCTCACTGATACAAGTACGTACCGCCGTGATATGTCAGTGTGCATATAGCTCATTGATACAAGTACGGACCGCCATGATAAGTCAGTGTGCATATAACTCACTGACGCAAGTACGGACCGTCATGATACGTCAGTGTGCATATAGCTCACTGATACAAGTACGGACCGTCAAGATACGTCAGTGTGCATATAGCTCACTGATACAAGTACGGACCGTCATGATACGTCAGTGTGCATATAACTCACTGATACAAGTACGGACCGGCATGATACGTCAGTGTGCATATAGATCACTGATACAATTACGGACCGCCATGATACGTCAGTGTGCATATAACTCACTGATACAGGTACGGACCGTCATGATACGTCAGTGCGCATATAGCTCACTGATACAAGTACGGACCGTCATGATACGTCAGTGTGCATATAACTCACTGATACAAGTACGGACCGGCATGATACGTCAGTGTGCATATAGCTCACTGATACAATTACGGACCGCCATGATATGTCAGTGTGCATATAACTCACTGATACAAGTACGGACCGTCATGATACGTCAGTGTGCATATAGCTCAGTGATACAAGTACGGACCGTCATGATACGTCAGTGTGCATATAGCTCACTGATACAAGTACGGACCGGCATGATACGTCAGTGTGCATATAGCTCACTGATACAAGTACGGACCGTCATGATACGTCAGTGTGCATATAGCTCACTGATACAAGTACGGACCATCATGCTACGTCAGTGTGCATATAGCTCACTGATACAAATACGGACGCCATGATATGTCAGTGTGCATATAGCTCACTGATACAAGTACGGACCGTCATGATACGTCAGTGTGCATATAGCTCACTGATACAAGTACGGACCGCCATGATATGCCAGTGTGCATATAGCTCACTGATACAAGTACGGACCGTCATGATACGTCAGTGTGCATATAACTCTCTGATACAAGTACGGACCGTCATGATACGTCAGTGTGCATATAACTCACTGATACAAGTACGGACCGGCATGATACGTCAGTGTGCATATAGCTCACTGATACAAGTACGGACCGTCATGATACTTCAGTGTGCATATAGCTCACTGATACAAGTACGGACCGTCATGATAAGTCAGTGTGCATATAACACACTTATACAAGTACGGACCGCCATGATACGTCAGTGTGCATATAGCTCACTGATACAAGTACGGACCGTCATGATACGTCAGTGTGCATATAACTCACTGATACAAGTACGGACCGTCATGATACGTCAGTGTGCATATAGCTTTCTGATAAAAGTACGGACCGTCATGATACGTCATTGTGCATATAACTCACTGATAAAAGTACGGACCGCCATGATACGTCAGTGTGCATATAGCTCACTGATACAATTACGGACCGCCATGATATGTCAGTGTGCATATAACTCACTGATACAAGTACGGACCGTCATGATACGTCAGTGTGCATATAGCTCACTGATACAAGTACGGACCGTCATGATACGTCAGTGTGCATATAGCTCACTGATACAAGTACCGACCGGCATGATACGTCAGTGTGCATATAGCTCACTGATACAAGTACGGACAGTCATGATACGTCAGTGTGCATATAGCTCACTGATACAAGTACGGACCGTCATGATACGTCAGTGTGCATATAGCTCACTGATACAAGTACGGACCGTCATGATACGTCAGTGTGCATATAGTTCACTGATACAAGTACGGACCGTCATGATAAGTCAGTGTGCATATAACTCACTGATACAAGTACGGACCGTCATGATACGTCAGTGTGCATATAGCTCACTTATACAAGTATGGACCGTCATGAGACGTCAGTATGCATATAGCTCACTGATAAAAGTACGGAACGTCATGATACGTCAGTGTGCATATAACTCACTGATACAAGTACGGACCGCCATGATACGTCAGTGTGCATATAGCTCACTGATACAAGTACGGACCGTCATGATACGTCAGTGTGCATATAACTCACTGATACAAGTACGGACCGTCATGATACGTCAGTGTGCATATTACTCACTGATACAAGTACGGACCGGCATGATACGTCAGTGTGCATATAGCTCACTGATACAAGTACGGACCGTCATGATACGTCAGTGTGCATATTACTCACTGATACAAGTACGGACCGGCATGATACGTCAGTGTGCATATAGCTCACTGATACAAGTACGGACCGCCATGATACGTCAGTGTGCATATAACTCACTTATACAAGAACGGACCGTCATGATATAGCTCATTGATACAAGTACGGACCGCCATGATATGTCAGTGTGCATATAACTCACTGATACAAGTACGGACCGTCATGATACGTCAGTGTGCATATAGCTCACTGATACAAGTACGGACCGTCATGATACGTCAGTGTGCATATAGCTCACTGATACAAGTACGGACCGTCATGATACGTCAGTGTGCATATAACTCACTGATATAAGTACGGACCGCCATGATACGTCAGTGTGCATATAGCTCACTGATACAAGTACGGACCGTCATGATACGTCAGTGTGCATATAACTCACTGATACAAGTACGGACCGTCATGATACGTCAGTGTGCATATAGCTTTCTGATAAAAGTACGGACCGTCATGATACGTCAGTGTGCATATAACTCACTGATACAAGTACGGACCGGCATGATACGTCAGTGTGCATATAGCTCACTGATACAATTACGGACCGTCATGAGACGTCAGTATGCATATAGCTCACTGATAAAAGTACGGAACGTCATGATACGTCAGTGTGCATATAACTCACTGATACAAGTACGGACCGTCATGATACGTCAGTGTGCATATAACACACTGATAAAAGTACGGACCGTCATGATACGTCAGTGTGAATATATCTCACTGATACAAGTACGGACCGGCATGATACGTCAGTGTGCATATAGCTCACTGATACAAGTACGGACCGCCATGATACGTCAGTGTGCATATAACTCACTTATACAAGAACGGACCGTCATGATAAGTCAGTGTGCATATAGCTCACTGATACAAGTACGGACTGTCATGATACATCAGTGTGCATATAGCTCACTGATACAAGTACGGACCGGCATGATACGTCAGTGTGCATATAGCTCACTGATACAAGTACGGACCGTCATGATACGTCAGTGTGCATATAGCTCACTGATACAAGTACGGACCGTCATGATACGTCAGTGTGCATATAGCTCACTGATACAAGTACGGACCGTCATGATACGTCAGTGTGTATATATCTCACTGATACAAGTACGGACCGCCATGATATGTCAGTGTGCATATAACTCACTGATACAAGTACGGACCGTCATGATACGTCAGTGTGCATATAACTCACTGATACAAGTACGGACCGCCATGATACGTCAGTGTGCATATAACACACTTATACAAGTACGGACCGCCATGATACGTCAGTGTGCATATAGCTCACTGATACAAGTACGGACCGTCATGATACGTCAGTGTGCATATAACTCACTGATACAAGTACGGACCGTCATGATACGTCAGTGTGCATATAGCTTTCTGATAAAAGTACGGACCGTCATGATACGTCATTGTGCATATAACTCACTGATAAAAGTACGGACCGCCATGATACGTCAGTGTGCATATAGCTCACTGATACAATTACGGACCGCCATGATATGTCAGTGTGCATATAACTCACTGATACAAGTACGGACCGTCATGATACGTCAGTGTGCATATAGCTCACTGATACAAGTACGGACCGTCATGATACGTCAGTGTGCATATAGCTCACTGATACAAGTACCGACCGGCATGATACGTCAGTGTGCATATAGCTCACTGATACAAGTACGGACAGTCATGATACGTCAGTGTGCATATAGCTCACTGATACAAGTACGGACCGTCATGATACGTCAGTGTGCATATAGCTCACTGATACAAGTACGGACCGTCATGATACGTCAGTGTGCATATAGTTCACTGATACAAGTACGGACCGTCATGATAAGTCAGTGTGCATATAACTCACTGATACAAGTACGGACCGTCATGATACGTCAGTGTGCATATAGCTCACTTATACAAGTATGGACCGTCATGAGACGTCAGTATGCATATAGCTCACTGATAAAAGTACGGAACGTCATGATACGTCAGTGTGCATATAACTCACTGATACAAGTACGGACCGCCATGATACGTCAGTGTGCATATAGCTCACTGATACAAGTACGGACCGTCATGATACGTCAGTGTGCATATAACTCACTGATACAAGTACGGACCGTCATGATACGTCAGTGTGCATATTACTCACTGATACAAGTACGGACCGGCATGATACGTCAGTGTGCATATAGCTCACTGATACAAGTACGGACCGTCATGATACGTCAGTGTGCATATTACTCACTGATACAAGTACGGACCGGCATGATACGTCAGTGTGCATATAGCTCACTGATACAAGTACGGACCGCCATGATACGTCAGTGTGCATATAACTCACTTATACAAGAACGGACCGTCATGATATAGCTCATTGTTACAAGTACGGACCGCCATGATAAGTCAGTGTGCATATAACTCACTGATACAAGTACGGACCGTCATGATACGTCAGTGTGCATATAGCTCACTGATACAAGTACGGACCGTCATGATACGTCAGTGTGCATATAGCTCACTGATACAAGTACGGACCGTCATGATACGTCAGTGTGCATATAACTCACTGATATAAGTACGGACCGCCATGATACGTCAGTGTGCATATAGCTCACTGATACAAGTACGGACCGTCATGATACGTCAGTGTGCATATAACTCACTGATACAAGTACGGACCGTCATGATACGTCAGTGTGCATATAGCGTTCTGATAAAAGTACGGACCGTCATGATACGTCAGTGTGCATATAACTCACTGATACAAGTACGGACCGGCATGATACGTCAGTGTGCATATAGCTCACTGATACAATTACGGACCGTCATGAGACGTCAGTATGCATATAGCTCACTGATAAAAGTACGGAACGTCATGATACGTCAGTGTGCATATAACTCACTGATACAAGTACGGACCGTCATGATACGTCAGTGTGCATATAACACACTGATAAAAGTACGGACCGTCATGATACGTCAGTGTGAATATATCTCACTGATACAAGTACGGACCGGCATGATACGTCAGTGTGCATATAGCTCACTGATACAAGTACGGACCGCCATGATACGTCAGTGTGCATATAACTCACTTATACAAGAACGGACCGTCATGATAAGTCAGTGTGCATATAGCTCACTGATACAAGTACGGACTGTCATGATACATCAGTGTGCATATAGCTCATTGATACAAGTACGGACCGGCATGATACGTCAGTGTGCATATAGCTCACTGATACAAGTACGGACCGTCATGATACGTCAGTGTGCATATAGCTCACTGATACAAGTACGGACCGTCATGATACGTCAGTGTGCATATAGCTCACTGATACAAGTACGGACCGTCATGATACGTCAGTGTGCATATATCTCACTGATACAAGTACGGACCGCCATGATATGTCAGTGTGCATATAACTCACTGATACAAGTACGGACCGTCATGATACGTCAGTGTGCATATAACTCACTGATACAAGTACGGACCGCCATGATACGTCAGTGTGAATATAGCTCACTGATACAAGGTCGGACTGTCATGATACGTCAGTGTGCATATAACTCACTGATACAAGTATGGACCGTCTTGATACATCAGTGTGCATATAGCTCACTGATACAAGTACGGACCGTCATGATACGTCAGTGTGCATATAACTCACTGATACAAGTACGGACCGGCATGATACGTCAGTGTGCATATAGCTCACTGATACAAGTACGGACCGTCATGATACGTCAGTGTGCATATAGCTCACTGATACAAGTACGGACCGTCATGATACGTCAGTGTGTATATAGCTCACTGATACAAGTACGGACCGTCATGACACGTCAGTGTTCATATAACTCACTGATACAAGTACGGACCGTCATGACACGTCAGTGTGCATATAGCTCACTGATACAAGTACGTACCGTCATGATACGTCAGTGTGCATATAGCTCACTGATACAAGTACGGACCGTCATGATATGTCAGTGTGCATATAGCTCACTGATACAAGTACGGACCGTCATGATACGTCAGTGTGCATATAGCTCACTGATACAAGTACGGACCGCCATGATATGTCAGTTTGCATATAACTCACTGATACAAGTACGGACCGTCGTGATACGTCAGTGTGCATATAGCTCACTGATACAAGTAAGGACCGTCATGATAAGTCAGTGTGCATATAGCTCACTGATACAAGTACGGACCGTCATGATACATCAGTGAACATATAGCTCACTGATACAAGTACGGACCGGCATGATACGTCAGTGTGCATATAGCTCACTGATACAAGTACGGACCGTCATGATACGTCAGTGTGCATATAGCTCATTGATACAAGTACGGACCGTCATGATACGTCAGTGTGCATATAGCTGACTGATACAAGTACGGACCGTCATGATACGTCAGTGTGCATATAGCTCACTGATACAAGTACGGACCGTCATGATAAGTCAGTGTGCATATAACACACTGATACAAGTACGGACCGCCATGATACGTCAGTGTGCATATAGCTCACTGATACAAGTACGGACCGTCATGATACGTCAGTGTGCATATAACTCACTGATACAAGTACGGACCGCCATGATACGTCAGTGTGCATATAGCTCACTGATACAAGTACGGACCGTCATGATACGTCAGTGTGCATATAACTCACTGATACAAGTATGGACCGTCTTGATACGTCAGTGTGCATATAGCTCACTGATACAAGTATGGACCGTCATGATACGTCAGTGTGCATATAGCTCACTGATACAAGTACGGACCGTCATGATACGTCAGTGTGCATATAACTCACTGATACAAGTACGGACCGCCATGATACGTCAGTGTGCATATAGCTCACTGATACAAGTACGGACCGTCATGATACGTCAGTGTGCATATAACTCACTGATACAAGTACGGACCGTCATGATACGTCAGTGTGCATATAACTCACTGATACAAGTACGGACCGGCATGATACGTCAGTGTGCTTATAGCTCACTGATACAATTACGGACCGCCATGATACGTCAGTGTGCATATAACTCACTGATACAAGTACGGACCGTCATGATAAGTCAGTGTGCATATAGCTCACTGATACAAGTACGGACCGTCATGATACGTCAGTGTGCATATAACTCACTGATACAAGTACGGACCGCCATGATACGTCAGTGTGCATATAGCTCACTGATACAAGTACGGACCGTCATGATACGTCAGTGTTCATATATCTCACTGATACAAGTACGGACCGTCATGATACGTCAGTGTGCATATAACTCACTGATACATGTACGGACCGGCATGATACGTCAGTGTGCATATAGCTCACTGATACAAGTACGGACCGCCATGATACGTCAGTGTGCATATAGATTACTGATACAAGTACGGACCGCCATTATACGTCAGTGTGCATATAGCTCACTGATACAAGTACGGACCGGCATGATAAGTCAGTGTGCATATAGCTCACTGATACAAGTACGGACCGTCATGATACGTGAGTGTGAATATAGCTCACTGATACAAGTACGGACCGTCATGATACGTCAGTGTGCATATAGCTCACTGATACTAGTACGGACCGTCATGACACGTCAGTGTGCATATAACTCACTGATACAAGTACGGACCGTCATGACACGTCAGTGGGCATATAGCTCACTGATACAAGTACGTACCGTCATGATACGTCAGTGTGCATATAGCACACTGATACAAGTACGGACCGTCATGATATGTCAGTGTGCATATAGCTCACTGATACAAGTACGGACCGTCATGATACGTCAGTGTGCATATAGCTCACTGATACAAGTACGGACCGCCGTGATATGTCAGTGTGCATATAACTCACTGATACAAGTACGGACCGCCATGATACGTCAGTGTGCATATAACTCACTGATACAAGTACGGACCGTCATGATACGTCAGTGTGCATATAGATTACTGATACAAGTACGGACCGTCATGATACGTCAGTGTGCATATAACTCACTGATACAAGTACGGACCGCCATGATACGTCAGTGTGCATATAGCTCACTGATACAAGTACGGACCGCCATGATACGTCAGTGTGCATATAGATTACTGATACAAGTACGGACCGCCATGATACGTCAGAGTGCATATAGCTCACTGATACAAGTACGGACCGCCATGATACGTCAGTGTGCATATAACTCGCTGATACAAGTACGGACAGTCATGATACGTCAGTGTGCATATAGCTCACTGATACAAGTACTGACCGCCATGATACGTCAGTGTGCATATAACTCGCTGATACAAGTACGGACAGTCATGATACGTCAGTGTGCATATAGCTCACTGATACAAGTACGGAACGCCATGATACGTCAGTGTGCATATAGCTCACTGATACTAGTACGGACCGCCATGATACGTCAGGGTGCATATAACTCACTGATACAAGTACGGACCGTCATGATACCTCAGTGTGCATATAGCTCACTGATACCAGTACGGACCGCCATGATATGTCAGTGTGCATATAGCTCACTGATACAAGTACGGACCGCCATGATACGTCAGTGTGCATATAGCTCACTGATACTAGTACGGACCGCCATGATACGTCAGTGTGCATATAACTCACTGATACAAGTACGGACCGTCATGATACGTCAGTGTGCATATAGCTCACTGATACAAGTACGGACCGCCATGATATGTCAGTGTGCATATAGCTCACTGATACAAGTACGGACCGTCATGATACGTCAGTGTGCATATAGCTCACTGATACAAGTACGGACCGCCATGATATGTCAGTGTGCATATAGCTCACTGATACAAGTACGGACCGTCATGATACGTCAGTGTGCATATTGCTCACTGATACAAGTACGGACCGCCGTGATATGTCAGTGTGAATATAGCTCACTGATACAAGTACGGACCGCCGTGATATGTCAGTGTGCATATAGCTCACTGATACAAGTACGGACCGTCATGATACGTCAGTGTGCATATAGCTCACTGATACAATTACGGACCGCCATGATACGTCAGTGTGCATATAACTCACTGATACAAGTACGGACCGTCATGATAAGTCAGTGTGCATATAGCTCACTGATAAAAGTACGGACCGTCATGATACATCAGTGTGCATATAGCTCACTGATACAAGTACGGACCGTCATGATACGTCAGTGTGCATATTGCTCACTGATAAAAGTACGGACCGTCATGATACGTCAGTGTGCATATAACTCACTGATACAAGTACGGACCTGCATGATACGTCAGTGTGCATATAGCTCACTGATACAATTTCGGACCGCCATGATATGTCTGTGTGCATATAACTCACTGATACAAGTACGGACCGTCATGATACGTCAGTGCGCATATAGCTCACTGATACAAGTACGGACCGTCATGATACGTCAGTGTGCATATAGCTCACTGATACAAGTACGGACCGGCATGATACGTCAGTGTGCATATAGCTCACTGATACAAGTACGGACCGTCATGAAACGTCAGTGTGCATATAGCTCACTGATACAAGTACGGACCGTCATGATACATCAGTGTGCATATAGCTCACTGATACAAGTACGGACCGTCATGATACGTCAGTGTGCATATAGCTCACTGATACAAGTACGGACCGTCATGATAAATCAGTGTGCATATAACTCACTGATACAAGTACGGACCGTCATGATACGTCAGTGTGCATATAGCTCACTGATACAAGTACGGACCGTCAAGATACGTCAGTGTGCATATAGCTCACTGATAACAGTAAGGACCGTCATGATACGTCAGTGTGCATATAACTCACTGATACAAGTACGGACCGCCATGATACGTCAGTGTGCATATAGCTCACTGATACAAGTACGGACCGTTATGATACGTCAGTGTGCATATAACTCACTGATACAAGTACGGACCGTCATGATACGTCAGTGTGCATATAGCTCACTGATACAATTACGGACCGCCATGATACGTCAGTGTGCATATAACTCACTGATACAAATACGGACCGTCATGATAAGTCAGTGTGCATATAGCTCACTGATATAAGTACGGACCGTCATGATACATCAGTGTGCATATAGCTCACTGATACAATTACGGACCGCCATGATATGTCTGTGTGCATATAACTCACTGATACAAGTACAGACCGTCATGATACGTCAGTGTGCATATAGCTCACTGATACAAGTACGGACCGTCATGATACGTCAGTGTGCATATAGCTCACTGATACAAGTACGGACCGTCATGATACGTCAGTTTGCATATAGCTCACTGATACAAGTAAGGACCGTCATGATAAGTCAGTGTGCATATAACTCACTGATACAAGTACGGACCGTCATGATACGTCAGTGCGCATATAGCTCACTGATACAAGTACGGACCGTCATGATACGTCAGTGTGCATATAGCTCACTGATACAAGTACGGACCTGCATGATACGTCAGTGTGCATACAGCTCACTGATACAAGTACGGACCGGCATGATACGTCAGTGTGCATATAGCTCACTGATACAAGTACGGACCGTCATGATACGTCAGTGTGCATATAGCTCACTGATACAAGTACGGACCGTCATGATACGTCAGTGTGCATATAGCTCACTGATACAAGTACGGACCGTCATGATACGTCAGTGTGCATATAGCTCACTGATACAAATACGGACCGCCATGATATGTCAGTGTGCATATAGCTCACTGATACAAGTACGGACCGTCATGATACGTCAGTGTGCATATTGCTCACTGATACAAGTACGGACCGTCAAGATACATCAGTGTGCATATAACTCACTGATACAAGTACGGACCGTCATGATACGTCAGTGTGCATATAACTCACTGATACAAGTATGGACCAGCATGATACGTCAGTGTGTTAATATACAAGTACGGACCCTCATGATAAGTCAGTGTGCACATAGCTCACTGATACAAGTACGGACCGTCATGATACATCAGTGTGCATATAGCTCACTAATACAAGTACGGACCGCCGTGATATGTCAGTGTGCATATAGCTCACTGATACAAGTACGGACCGTCATGATACGTCAGTGTGCATATAGCTCACTGATACAAGTACGGACCGTCATGATACGTCAGTGTGCATATAGCTCACTGATACAAGTACGGACCGTCATGATACGTCAGTGTGCATATAACTCACTGATACAAGTACGGACCCGCATGATACGTCAGAGTGCATATAGCTCACTGAAACAAGTACGGACCGCCATGATACGTCAGTGTGCATATAACTTACTGATACAAGTACGGACCGTCATGATACGTCAGTGTGCATATAGCTCACTGATACAAGTACGGACCGCCGTGATATGTCAGTGTGCATATAGCTCACTGGTACAAGTACGGACCGCCGTGATATATCAGTGTGCATATAGCTCACTGATACAAGTACGGACCGTCATGATACGTCAGTGTGCATATAGCTCACTGATACAAGTACGGACCGTCATGATACGTCAGTGTGCATATAGCTCACTGATACAAGTACGGACAGTCATGATACGTCAGTGTGCATATAACTCACTGATACAAGTACGGACCGTCATGATACGTCAGTGTGCATATAGCTCACTGATACAAGTACGGACCGTCATGATAAATCAGTGTGCATATAGCTCACTGATACAAGTACGAAACGTCATGATACGTCGGTGTGCATATAACTCACTGATACAAGTACGGACCGGCATGATACGTCAGTGTGCATATAGCTCAATGATACAAGTACGGACAGTCATGATACGTCAGTGTGCATATAGCTCACTGATACAAGTACGGACCGTCGTGATACGTCAGTGTGCATATAGCTCACTGATACAAGTATGGACCGTCATGATACGTCAGTGTGCATATAGCTCACTGATACATGTACGGACCGTCATGATACGTCAGTGTACATATAGCTCACTGACACAAGTACGGACCGTCATGATACGTTAGTGTGCATATAGGTCACTGATACAAGTACGGACCGGCATGATACGTCAGTGTGCATATAGCTCACTGATACAAGTACGGACCGTCATGATACGTCAGTGTGCATATAGCTCACTGATACAAGTACGGACCGCCATGATATGTCAGTGTGCATATAGCTCACTGATACAAGTACGGACTGTCATGATACGTCAGTGTGCATATAGCTCACTGATACAAGTACGGACCGTCATGATACGTCAGTGTGCATATAGCTCACTGATACAAGTGCGGACCGTCATGATACGTCAGTGTGCATATAGCTCACTGATACAAGTACGGACCGTCATGAAACGTCAGTGTGCATATAACTCACTGATACAAGTACGGACCGCCATGATACGTCAGTTTGCATATAGCTCACTGATACAAGTACGGACCGTCATGATATGTCAGTGTCCATATAGCTCATTGATACATTAGGGTCCGTCATGATACGTCAGTGTGCATATAGATCAATGATACAAGTACGGACCGTCCTGATACGTCAGTGTGCATATAACTCATTGATACAAGTACGGACCGTCATGATACGTCAGTGTGCATATAACTCACTGATACAAGTACGGACCGCCATGATATGTCAGTGTGCATATAGCTCACTGATACAAGTACGGACCGTCATGATATGTCAGTGTGCATATAGCTCACTGATACAAGTACGGACCGTCATGATACGTCAGTGTGCATATAGCTCACTGATACAATTACGGACCGTCATGATACGTCAGTGTGCATATAACTCACTGATACAAGTACGGAACGTCATGATACGTCAGTGTGCATATAGATCACTGATACAAGTACGGACCGTCATGATACGTCAGTGTGTATATAACTCACTGATACAAGTACGGACCGTCATGATACGTCAGTGTGCATATAACTCACTGATACAAGTACGGACCGTCATGATACGTCAGTGTGCATATAGCTCCCTGATACAAGTACGGACCGTCATGATACGTCAGTGTGCATATAACTCACTGATACAAGTACGGACCGTCATGATACGTCAGTGTGCATATAGCTCACTCATACAAGTACGGACCGTCATGATACCTCAGTGTGCATATAGCTCACTGATACAAGTACGGACCGTCATGACACGTCAGTGTGCATATAACTCCTTGATACAAGTACGGACCGTCTTGATACGTCAGTGTGCATATAGCTCACTGATACAAGTACGGACCGTCATGATATGTCAGTGTGCATATAGCTCTCTGATACAAGTACGGACCGTCATGATACGTCAGTGTGCATATAGCTCACTGATACAAGTACGGACCGTCATGATACGTCAGTAAGCATATATCTCAATGATACAAGTACGAACCGTCATGATACGTCAGTGTGCATATAGCTCACTGATACAAGTACGGACCGTCATGATACGTCAGTGTGCATATAACTCACTGATACAAGTACGGACCGGCATGAAACGTCAGTGTGCATATAGCTCACTGATACAAGTACGGACCGCCATGATATGTCAGTGTGCATATAACTCACTGATACAAGTACGGACCGTCATGATACGTCAGTGTGCATATAGCTCACTGATACAAGTACGGACCGTCATGATACGTCAGTGTGCATATAACTCACTGATACAAGTACGGACAGGCCTGATACGTCAGTGTGCATATAGCTCACTGATACAAATACGGACCGTCATGATACGTCAGTGTGCATATAGCTCACTGATACAAGTACGGACCGTCATGATACGTCAGTGTGCATATAACTCACTGATACAAGTACGGACCGGCATGATACATCAGTGTGCATATAGCTCACTGATACAAGTACGACCGTCATGATACGTCAGTGTGCATATAGCTCACTGATACAAGTACGGACCGCCATGATATGTCAGTGTGCATATAACTCAATGATACAAGTACGGACCGTCATGATACGTCAGTGTGCATATAGCTCACTGATACAAGTACGGATCGTCATGATACGTCAGTGTGCATATAACTCACTGATTCAAGTACGGACCGGCATGATACGTCAGTGTGCATATAGCTCACTGATACAAGTACGGACCGTCATGATACGTCAGTGTGCATATAGCTCACTGATACAAGTACGGACCGTCATGATACGTCAGTGTGCATATAGCTCACTGATACAAGTACGGACCGCCATGATACGTCAGTGTGCATATAACTCAATGATACAAGTACGGACCGTCATGATACGTCAGTGTGCATATAGCTCACTGATACAAGAAAGGACCGGCATGATACGTCAGTGTGCATATAACTCACTGATACAAGAACGGACCGTCATGATACGTCAGTGTGCATATAGCTCACTGATACAAGTACGGACCGTCATGATACGCCAGTGTGCATATAACTCACTGATACAAGTACGGACCTGCATGATACGTCGGTGTGCATATAGCTCACTGATACAAGCACTGACCGTCATGATACGACAGTGTGCATATAGCTCACTGATACACGTACGGACCGTCATGATACGTCAGTGTACATATAGCTCACTGATACAAGTAAGGACCGTCATGACACGTCAGTGTGCATATAACTCACTGATACAAGTACGGACCGTCCATGATACGTCAGTGTGCATATAGCTCACTGATACAAGTACGGACCGTCTTGATACGTTAGTGTGCATATAACTCACTGATACAAGTACGGACCGCCATGATACGTTCAGTGTGCATATAGCTCACTGATACATTACGGGACCGTCATGATACGTCAGTGTGCATATAGCTCACTGATACAAGTACGGACCGTCCTGATACGTCAGTGTGCATATTACTCATTGATACAAGTACGGACCGTCATGATACGTCAGTGTGCATATAGCTCACTGATACAAGTACGGACCGTCAGGATACGTCAGTGTGCATATAACTTACTGATAACAAGTACGGACCGGGATGATACGTCAGTGCGCATATAGCTCACTGATACAAGTACGGACCGTCATGATACGTCAGTGTGCATATAGCTCACTGATACCAGTAACAGACAGTCATGATACGTCAGTGTGCATATAGATCACTGATACAAGTACGGAACGGCATGATACGTCAGTGTGCATATAACTCACAGATACAAGTACGGACCGTCATGACACGTCAGTGTGCATATAACTCGTTGATACAAGTACGGACCGTCATGATACGTCAGTGTGCATATAACTCACTGATACAAGTACGGACCGTCATGATACGTCAGTGTGCATATAGCTCACTGATACAAGTACGGACCGTCCTGATACGTCAGTGTGCATATAACTCATTGATACAAGTACGGACCGTCATGATACGTCAGTGTGCATATAGCTCACTGATACAAGTACGGACCGTCATGATACGTCAGTGTGCATATAACTTACTGATACAGTGCATATAGCTCACTGATACAAATACGGACCGTCATGATACGTCAGTGTGCATATAGCTCACTGATACAAGTACGGACCGTCATGATACGTCAGTGTGCATATAACTCACTGATACAAGTACGGACCGGCATGATACATCAGTGTGCATATAGCTCACTGATACAAGTACGACCGTCATGATACGTCAGTGTGCATATAGCTCACTGATACAAGTACGGACCGGCATGATATGTCAGTGTGCATATAACTCAATGATACAAGTACGGACCGTCATGATACGTCAGTGTGCATATAGCTCACTGATACAAGTACGGATCGTCATGATACGACAGTGTGCATATAACTCACTGATTCAAGTACGGACCGTCATGATACGTCAGTGTGCATATAGCTCACTGATACAAGTACGGACCGTCATGATACGTCAGTGTGCATATAGCTCACTGATACAAGTACGGACCGTCATGATACGTCAGTGTGCATATAGCACACTGATACAAGTACGGACCGTCATGATACGTCAGTGTGCATATAACTCAATGATACAAGTACGGACCGTCATGATACGTCAGTGTGCATATAGCTCACTGATACAAGAACGGACCGGCATGATACGTCAGTGTGCATATAACTCACTGATACAAGTACGGACCGTCATGATACGTCAGTGTGCATATAGCTCACTGATACAAGTACGGACCGCCATGATACGCCAGTGTGCATATAACTCACTGATACAAGTACGGACCTGCATGATACGTCAGTGTGCATATAGCTCACTGATACAAGCACGGACCGTCATGATACGTCAGTGTGCATATAGCTCACTGATACACGTACGGACCGTCATGATACGTCAGTGTACATATAGCTCACTGATACAAGTACGGACCGTCATGACACGTCAGTGTGCATATAACTCACTGATACAAGTACGGACCGTCATGATACGTCAGTGTGCATATAGCTCACTGATACAAGTACGGACCGTCTTGATACGTCAGTGTGCATATAACTCACTGATACAAGTACGGACCGCCATGATACGTCAGTGTGCATATAGCTCACTGATACATTACGGACCGTCATGATACGTCAGTGTGCATATAGCTCACTGATACAAGTACGGACCATCCTGATACGTCAGTGTGCATATAACTCATTGATACAAGTACGGACCGTCATGATACGTCAGTGTGCATATAACTTACTGATACAAGTACGGACCGGGATGATACGTCAGTGTGCATATAGCTCACTGATACAAGTACGGAACGGCATGATACGTCAGTGTGCATATAACTCACAGATACAAGTACGGACCGTCATGACACGTCAGTGTGCATATAACTCGTTGATACAAGTACGGACCGTCATGATACGTCAGTGTGCATATAACTCACTGATACAAGTACGGACCGGCCTGATACGTCAGTGTGCATATAGCTCACTGATACAAATACGGACCGTCATGATACGTCAGTGTGCATATAGCTCACTGATACAAGTACGGACCGTCATGATACGTCAGTGTGCATATAACTCACTGATACAAGTACGGACCGGCATGATACATCAGTGTGCATATAGCTCACTGATACAAGTACGACCGTCATGATACGTCAGTGTGCATATAGCTCACTGATACAAGTACGGACCGCCATGATATGTCAGTGTGCATATAACTCAATGATACAAGTACGGACCGTCATGATACGTCAGTGTGCATATAGCTCACTGATACAAGTACGGACCGTCATGATACGTCAGTGTGCATATAACTCACTGATTCAAGTACGGACCGGCATGATACGTCAGTGTGCATATAGCTCACTGATACACGTACGGACCGTCATGATACGTCAGTGTACATATAGCTCACTGATACAAGTACGGACCGTCATGACACGTCAGTGTGCATATAACTCACTGATACAAGTACGGACCGTCATGATACGTCAGTGTGCATATAGCTCACTGATACAAGTACGGACCGTCATGATACGTCAGTGTGCATATAACTTACTGATACAAGTACGGACCGGGATGATACGTCAGTTTGCATATAGCTCACTGATACAAGTACGGACCGTCATGATACATCAGTGTGCATATAGCTCACTGGTACCAGTACGGACAGTCATGATACGTCAGTGTGCATATAGATCACTGATACAAGTACGGACCGGCATGATACGTCAGTGTGCATATAACTCACTGATACAAGTACGGACCGTCATGACACGTCAGTGTCCATATAACTCGTTGATACAAGTACCGACCGTCATGATACGTCAGTGTGCATATAACTCACTGATACAAGTACGGACCGGCCTGATACGTCAGTGTGCATATAGCTCACTGATACAAATACGGACCGTCATGATACGTCAGTGTGCATATAGCTCACTGATACAAGTACGGACCGTCATGATACGTCAGTGTGCATATAACTCACTGATACAAGTACGGACCGGCATGATACATCAGTGTGCATATAGCTCACTGATACAAATACGACCGTCATGATACGTCAGTGTGCATATAGCTCACTGATACAAGTACGGACCGCCATGATATGTCAGTGTGCATATAACTCAATGATACAAGTACGGACCGTCATGATACGTCAGTGTGCATATAGCTCACTGATACAAGTACGGATCGTCATGATACGTCAGTGTGCATATAACTCACTGATTCAAGTACGGACCGGCATGATACGTCAGTGTGCATATAGCTCACTGATACAAGTACGGACCGTCATGATACGTCAGTGTGCATATAGCTCACTGATACAAGTACGGACCGTCATGATACGTCAGTGTGCATATAGCTCACTGATACAAGTACGGACCGTCATGATACGTCAGTGTGCATATAACTCAATGATACAAGTACGGACCGTCATGATACGTCAGTGTGCATATAACTTACTGATACAAGTACGGACCGTCATGATACATCAGTGTGCATATAGCTCACTGGTACCAGTACGGACAGTCATGATACGTCAGTGTGCATATAGATCACTGATACAAGTACGGACCGGCATGATACGTCAGTGTGCATATAACTCACTGATACAAGTACGGACCGTCATGACACGTCAGTGTGCATATAACTCGTTGATACAAGTACGGACCGTCATGATACGTCAGTGTGCATATAACTCACTGATACAAGTACGGACCGGCCTGATACGTCAGTGTGCATATAGCTCACTGATACAAATACGGACCGTCATGATACGTCAGTGTGCATATAACTCACTGATACAAGTACGGACCGTCATGATACGTCAGTGTGCATATAACTCACTGATACAAGTACGGACCGGCATGATACATCAGTGTGCATATAGCTCACTGATACAAGTACGACCGTCATGATACGTCAGTGTGCATATAGCTCACTGATACAAGTACGGACCGCCATGATATGTCAGTGTGCATATAACTCAATGATACAAGTATGGACCGTCATGATACGTCAGTGTGCATATAGCTCACTGATACCAGTACGGATCGTCATGATACGTCAGTGTGCATATAACTCACTGATTCAAGTACGGACCGGCATGATACGTCAGTGTGCATATAGCTCACTGATACAAGTACGGACCGTCATGATACGTCAGTGTGCATATAGCTCACTGATACAAGTACGGACCGTCATGATACGTCAGTGTGCATATAGCTCACTGATACAAGTACGGACCGTCATGATACGTCAGTGTGCATATAACTCAATGATACAAGTACGGACCGTCATGATACGTCAGTGTGCATATAGCTCACTGATACAAGAACGGACCGGCATGATACGTCAGTGTGCATATAACTCACTGATACAAGAACGGACCGTCATGATACGTCAGTGTGCATATAGCTCACTGATACAAGTACGGACCGTCATGATACGCCAGTGTGCATATAACTCACTGATACAAGTACGGACCTGCATGATACCTCAGTGTGCATATAGCTCACTGATACAAGCACGGACCGTCATGATACGTCAGTGTGCATATAGCTCACTGATACACGTACGGACCGTCATGATACGTCAGTGTACATATAGCTCACTGATACATGTACGGACCGTCATGACACGTCAGTGTGCATATAACTCACTGATACAAGTACGGACCGTCATGATACGTCAGTGTGCATATAGCTCACTGATACAAGTACGGACCGTCTTGATACGTCAGTGTGCATATAACTCACTGATACAAGTACGGACCGCCATGATACGTCAGTGTGCATATAGCTCACTGATACATTACGGACCGTCATGATACGTCAGTCTGCATATAGCTCACTGATACAAGTACGGACCGTCCTGATACTTCAGTGTGCATATAACTCATTGATACAAGTACGGACCGTCATGATACGTCAGTGTGCATATAGCTCACTGATACAAGTACGGACCGTCATGATACGTCAGTGTGCATATAACTTACTGATACAAGTACGGACCGGGATGATACGTCAGTGTGCATATAGCTCACTGATACAAGTACGGACCGTCATGATACGTCAGTGTGCATATAGCTCACTGATACCAGTACGGACAGTCATGATACGTAAGTGTGCATATAGATCACTGATACAAGTACGGACCGGCATGATACGTCAGTGTGCATATAACTCACTGATACAAGTACGGACCGTCATGACACGTCAGTGTGCATATAATTCGTTGATACAAGTACGGACCGTCATGATACGTCAGTGTGCATATAACTCACTGATACAAGTACGGACCGGCCTGATACGTCAGTGTGCATATAGCTCACTGATACAAATACGGACCGTCATGATACGTCAGAGTGCATATAGCTCACTGATACAAGTACGGACCGTCATGATACGTCAGTGTGCATATAACTCACTGATACAAGTACGGACCGGCATGATACATCAGTGTGCATATAGCTCACTGATACAAGTACGACCGTCATGATACGTCAGTGTGCATATAGCTCACTGATACAAGTACGGACCGCCATGATATGTCAGTGTGCATATAACTCAATGATACAAGTACGGACCGTCATGATACGTCAGTGTGCATATAGCTCACTGATACAAGTACGGACCGTCATGATACGTCAGTGTGCATATAACTCACTGATTCAAGTACGGACCGGCATGATACGTCAGTGTGCATATAGCTCACTGATACAAGTACGGACCGTCATGATACGTCAGTGTGCATATAGCTCACTGATACAAGTACGGACCGTCATGATACGTCAGTGTGCATATAGCTCACTGATACAAGTACGGACCGTCATGATACGTCAGTGTGCATATAACTCACTGATACAAGTACGAACCGTCATGATACGTCAATGTGCATTTAGCTCACTGATACAAGTACGGACCGGCATGATACGTCAGTATGCATATAACTCACTGATACAAGTACGGACCGTCATGATACGTCAGTGTGCATATAGCTCACTGATACAAGTACGGACCGTCATGATACTTCAGTGTGCATATAACTTACTGATACAAGTACGGACCGGGATGATACGTCAGTTTGCATATAGCTCACTGATACAAGTACGGACCGTCATGATACATCAGTGTGCATATAGCTCACTGGTACCAGTACGGACAGTCATGATACGTCAGTGTGCATATAGATCACTGATACAAGTACGGACCGGCATGATACGTCAGTGTGCATATAACTCACTTATACAAGTATGGACCGTCATGATACGTCAGTGTGCATATAGCTCACTGATACAAGTACGGACCGCCATGATACGTCTGTGTGCATATAACTCACTGATACAAGTACGGACCGTCATGATAAGTCAGTGTGCATATAGCTCACTGATACAAGTATGGACCGTCATGATACGTCAGTGTGCATATAGCTCACTGATACAAGTACGGACCGTCATGATACGTCAGTGTGCATATAGCTCACTGATACAAGTACGGACGTCATGATACGTTAGTGTGCATATAGATCACTGATACAAGTACGGACCGTCATGATACGTCAGTGTGCATATAGCTCACTGATACAAGTACGGACCGCCATGATACGTCAGTGTGCATATAGCTCATTGATACAAGTACGGACCGTCATGATAAGTCAGTGTGCATATAGCTCACTGATACAAGTACGGACCGTCATGATACGTCAGTGTGCATATAGCTCACTGATACAAGTACGGACCGTCATGATACGTCAGTGTGCATATAGCTCACTGATACAAGTACAGACCGTCATGATACGTCAGTGTGCATATAACTCACTGATACAAGTACGGACCGTCATGATATGACTAAAGATATGTTAAAAGCATCGTTAAACAGCATTTTTTTTTATATTACGTTTTTAATTAAAATTTCCCACACAACAGTGAACACGACAATTTTATATCTATAAATCGAATCCCAGTATTCCGATCAACACCACTGACAACAAGAAGACTATTGGAACATAGTAGGTGCCCAGTTCCTCTTTGCACATTTATATTCTGTGTGGGTGTCGCGTGTACCTGTATCGATCCGCTTTCTGTTTGTCTATAGTCTATGTGGGTGTCGCGTGTATTTGTGTCGAGCCCCTTTCTGTTTATCTGTTGTCTATGTGGTTGCTGCGTGTATCTGTATATAGCCTCTTTCAGCTTGTATATTGTTTATATGGATGTTACGTGTATCTGTATCGAGCACCCATCTGCTTGTCTATAGTATATGTGGATGTTGCGTGTATCTGTATCGAGCACCCATCTGCTTGTCTATAGTCTATGTGGATGTCGCGTGTATCTGTATCGAGCCCCTGTATCTTGCCTATAGTCTAATAGGTGGATGTTGCGTGTATCTGTGTCGAGCACCCAACTGCTTGTCTATAGTCTATGTACATGTCACGTGTATTTGTATCTAACCACGTTTAGCTTATCTCTTGTCTGTGTGGATGTTGCGTATATCTGTATCTAGCCCCTTTCAGCTTGTCTATTGCCTATGGTGGCTGTTGTTTGGTGGATGTTGCGTGTACCTTTCAGCTTGTCTATAATCTATGTTGATGTTGCGTGTATCTGTATATAGCCCCTTCCTGCTTGTCTATAGTCTATGAGGATGTCGCGTGTATCTGTATCTAGCCCCTTTCAGTTTGTCAATAGTTAAAACTGCGCCATTATTGTCGTCCTTTTCCACCAATTCCACGAATGCATTTACTACGTCATCAACACTGGGAAAAGAAAGAATAACAGTAAAACATGCATCACCTTGTGAAATGTAAAACATTAAAGACATCCGCGTGTGCTTCAAAACTATTAAATTAAATATTATTTCACGGCTCATCAACACGTTATTATGGTTATACAGAACCGCTACCAGAGAAAAGAGGCAAGGAATCACGAATCACCGTGCTCCTAAAATAGAATAGATTCTTCTGATTCTTTAATTTCTCTTAGAAAATACAACAATACACAGGACCGCCTATTTGGCGAACTTATGAATATTTTAAATTTCTGTGAATGTTATTTGACTGCAACGTTGAATAACAATTAAAACATCCACGAGAAAATTCACTAATTAAAACGCTTAAAGGAACAACTTGTTGATGCAAATGTAACGCTTAAAGTAACAACTTGTTGAGGAATATGTAACTCTTAACGGAACAACTTGTTGATGCAAATGTAACGCTTAAAGGACCATCATGTTGATGAAAATGTAACGCTTAAAGGAACAACTTGTTGATGAAAATGTAACGCAAAGGAAATACTTGTTGATGAAAATGTAACGCTTAAAAGAAAACTTGTTGAGGAATATGTAACTCTTAACGGAACAACTTGTTGATGCAAATGTAACGCTTAAAGGACCATCATGTTGATGAAAATGTAACGCTTATAGGAACAACTTGTTGATGAAAATGTAACGCAAAGGAAATACTTGTTGATGAAAATGTAACGCTTAAAGGAACAACTTGTTGATTAAAATATTACTCAAAGGAACAACTTGTTGATGAAAATGTAACGCTTAGAGGAACAACTTGTTGATGAAAATGTAACGCTTAAAGGAACAACTTGCTGATGAATATGTAAGTCAATATTGGTCCTTAAACAATCTTCTTGCCTAATGATCACAACGGCACCCCATTAGGAGGTACCGCCTTAATTCCATTTAGCAATGGTAAAGCTTATACAAGCTGGATATTATAACGAATATTTCGACAAAAAAAAACACGTTTAAAAACATTGCTTACTAAAACAAAAACGATAACTTGTTTAAAATTACCTAATGCGGGTAAGATAATTTACAGAGTCACATAGAAGAAATGTAAACTGTGGCATAAATAACTGTAATGCCATTCTGATTCTACTGTCGACAGACTTTACATTGATATTTAAGAACTACACGTGGCTTACCTATTTAAGCCAAAAGCATTGAACGATTCCATGATGACACTCTCGTTTTCTTTATAAGTAAGCAGCGGCGGATCAGCCGCACCTGCTGTGTCATGATACATGCTTGTCGAACTGAGGTCTGGACACAAACAGGCAAAACTTACACCAAACGTCTTCACTGATGACGGATTAGCCTGTTTTATTAGAGAAAAAATATAAGAGGAAAATGAGGGTAACATGATACGTTAGAAATCACATCACCCAAACGCAATAGTCCGCACTTCACCAAAAACAAAGAGCAACTTAACTATACAATGCACAGGACAATACACCCAACAAAGCGGGGAGGGCCAGGATTACCGACTTGGAACGGTCAGTAGACAATATGGTCTACAGGTTAGCTTAAATAAAAATTATGTGTACACAACCTCGCTATTAACCTGTCTTTAGTGCTCAAATAACAAGACAGTGAAAATAAAAGTACAAACCCATCTCTAACAATACAGTCCATCAGCATCCAAAGAAATTAGCAAAAAATGAACGTATATGTTAAAATATATAAAAGTGGATAACTAGAAACACCTCATGATGTATGTTATATTGTACTGAACAACCATAGCAGTTGCAGTCAAACAGAACTGCAGCTAGTATTGTCTTTTCAACTGTACGAATGTATATTATATTTATAGGTCCCTTCAAAGTGAGATTTATTTTCTTACCGCCCAACTCCGTGTAAATCCCACAACTCCGTGTTTTGATCCAATGTATGCTGCCATGTAGAATACAGGGAATAAACCTGTAAACACATATCTACATAAGTACTATAACACACATCTACATCAGATGAACTTCTGACTTCCCTCATGATGGTATCAGAATCTAAAAAAATAGGTATATTATCTTGAAACAAACTGTTGATTGTCTTAAATAGCACTGTAATACGTTGAAATGTAGAGTTATTTATGACATGTTTATGAATCATGTACAGAAAAATCCATCAACCTTTGCATTATTAAACTATATTAAAAACATGGTACAAACCTCCAGTTGATGCAACATTTACAACCAGACCTCCTTTCCCACCTTTGTCCTTTCTCATGTGTTCTACTGCCAAATATGTTCCCCGCATGGCACCAGCCTTAAAAAGTAATACTCATAAACACGAGAAAGTAAAGAAACGATTAGCAATGTGCAGACACAGGGTACCATCCTAGCATCCATGACGGAACCAGCTTGAACAGAATTATAACCTAAATAGCTAGGGAATAATAAGGTCGGGTGTAGACAGAGAGGACAAAAGCACCAATCCTTCTGTGATAGTAGTTTGTAGTCCAACTTGAAAATCAAAAAGGGTCCCCAAGGACACATGTCATTCTGTTACTATTTTAGCACATTTCAAAATAATTGCCATCCAAATGCTGAAAATACAGCAATATATTCTTAATTTCTAGGCTATTGTTTTTTTGTATTTATATATACACGAGCATCTTTGTGTTTACTTATATTGCCTATTAATGGTGCCTTGTTGGTTAGAGAATAGTTCATGGCGGGGATGTCTTTATTTACACTGTCCCGTTTTACTGGGTTGACGGTATGGTACGTGTGGGGTTTGGTGCACCCTAGAACCTGGTTTGAACCCCAGCGGCCTTTTTTGCCACTGACCGTTCCAAGGCGGTGGACCTATTGTCAACCCTTTTGTGTTTGCGATTTATTATTTGGCCTTTTATTCATCTTTAAATATGTTCTTTGTTTCGCTGTGTGTTTGTGGTTGACTGTCGTCCTTAAATGCTGATTTTTCTGTTAGATTTTAATATCAAAATTTACCCAAAGAACAATGACATGATACAGTTAAAGGGGTCTGACGGGTTTCCTGACCGCTTTACTAATTTAATCAGGAAGTTCGTCAGAAAAGGATATAACCCTTTTGTTTTACAGCGCACTGCATGTTTAGTAATTGACCCCTCTACAGTCAGTCATTACGCTTCACTTTTCACTTGTGCGATGACTGGACTACCTATTGGGACTCTATGATTGTACCTACTGAAACCCCAACTAAGGGAGATGAGTGCATGAGCTTTCGTCCCTTGAGTTTTCTGGTCGTACCCTAGATTGGTTTTCTCTTTAGCTGCAACTATTATGGTTGTTCAGTACGATTCTGGATACATCCTGAGATGTTTTTTTTTTTTTGTATGTGTTTCTTTTGTTAGTTTCTCTGGATGTGGATTTTATTGTTAGAGAATTCCTTTTGATGGGATGTAATTTTGTTTACACAGTCTTGTCTATTTGGGCGCTGAAGACAGGATAATAGCGAGGATTGTGCGCATATAAAAATTCGATTCAAGCTAACCAGTAGGCCTTATTGCCTAATGACCGTTCCAAGTCGGTAAACCTGTCTTCACCATCCTTTCTGTTGTTTCTTTGTCTCTTTCATTGTATTTTCAAGTCCTTGTTAGCAGTACAGTGCGGACCTACGATGCCATTGCGTTTGGACGCTGTGGTTTCTATAGGACCATATATCTCATTTTTGTTTTACTTTTGTCTTAGATATTTAAGCTCCTCTATACTATATTAAAAGCCTAACACGTAAGAAGACCCACGTATTATACGGAAGATAGATATAGAAAGTTTCAAGTTGCCCACACTCATGCATTTAAACAGAACTTAGAGGCAACAGGCTTTAAGCTACCCACACTAACCCAGTTTATTCAGCTGAAACTAACAAAAATTTACAAATTTAGATACTAAACGTACGCATACTCTAGTCTGAAATCTAAACGTTCAAGAACAATGTGTTTGATATACAAACTACTATACAATGAAAACTCGGTTACATTCGGATACAATTACAAGGAAGAGACAAAGACAATTGACCGATACCTGTAACAGTAGCAAACACGAAACACAAACCCTACTTACTAGATTAATGTCGATCGTTTTCTGCCATTGGTTTTCATTCAATATTCCGGCGTTATTCACTACGATGTCCACGTTCTTGAACTTGTTTACTGCAGCCGCAAACAGACCTTGAACATCAATAAAATTCGATGTTACATACATTATCACATATATGTACCAACATAAGACAAACACAGCCTTTCTGGCTTTTTTTTAAGTTTGCTAGTACTTACGTAACATGTATTTTACTTCTAAATCCTGTTACAAAAACTAAACTTAACAGACGCCATGACTGTAACATGCATTACAATACAGGTACAACTGTAACACTTATCGCAGGAACACAATACTACTTATTCTCCTTGCATTAATGATCATAATTAAATTAATAAAAATAAACAATATAGCTAAAAATGGCGTTCACGTCGCAGTACAACAAAGGGGAATACACCGAGGAGGCAAGTAGGTTTTAGCAACATACAATAATTGTTTCATATGACTTTGTTTACAATGTGCATTTTAAATTTGGAACGTTACATAATATCGTGAAATAGAATCTCACATGTCAATAATAGTGTCTCACAGAGAAATCAACAACTTGATTTTAATACATTATATACTGTTACTCTATTCTAAATTGTTAATGTCATGCGTGGGAATGTATTTAAAACTCCAGCAAAGTTAAACTTCCAAACGCAAGCGTTCTTTCAGATACAGTAGTCACTTACATTGGTACCGCAACTGCCTCCGGAATGTTATTGTAAAATAGGCGATAAAAATGTATACATATACGTATTGGAATAACATAGTAACAAGGTGAATACAGATTTCCTAGACTTGGAACGATCAATTGCAAAACAAACCAAAGCTTCGATTACATTTTGTGTGTATATCGTATCGTTTAACCTGCTATCATTCCTTTTCATAACGTTAGCAGTTCATAATTTATTGATATTTTCCGCCGAGAAAACAACAACAGTTTCTAGAAACAACCAAAGAGCGGATCAACGTGCATGATTACCTTTAAAATCTGCTTCGTCTGAGACATCGCATTTAACAAACATCGACGAGTCTTCTCCATACAATTGTTTGAATGTTTCCTCAGTTATCAGTCCTTCTACCGTGTTCACATCCGCAAAACATACCTAAATGTAAAACAATAAAAACACCGAACAAATCAAACAATGCCACACGTGACGTATTACAATATTCATTTTGGCAATCAGACCAAAATGTATAGTATAAGGTATATCAAACGTTTAATACACATAATTTATTTTTCATTTTTCAATTATTCAATTAACGGTTTTACAGATACCATCTTCGTTTCGACTTGTGTATGAACTCAAACGTGGCAAGTCATGCATGTTTGTTTATGTCATTAATACTCCAGTCAACCATACATGTAACGAATATAGAAAGATAACACACGTACAACATATTGACCTATAAATATGAAATTCGCTAATAACAGAAGGTAACATGCTGTTGCAACAGATATGTTTATCATAAATTCAAGTGTTGAAATATCGAATCACAATAGTAAATCAATCAACGCTGAGAACGTATTAAGTTACTTCGCCAACACTTATCGTGCGTTACATACCCGTGCTCCACGCTTGAGCAGTGCTTCACAAAATCCTTTTCCTAAACCTCGTGCTCCCCCTGTTACTATGGCAACAGCACCAGATATCTTCATATTGTCTTTTCGTATGCCTGCGTAGGATATTCCCAACAGTTAAATCGGGTTCTTTGATCTCGCGTGTTATCTAATGTAAATACAGACGGTAAAATAGGTCTCACATTTCTCGGTTGTTATCGTTTAATAGTTTTTTGAAATCATATGGATGTGTTGTAGCATGGTCGGTGACATTTCCTTTGATGAATGCAGAGCATTAAATCGTTTAATTTAGGGTAACTAAAGGGGCGTGGCTATGCCGTACTACAACTACCGGATATTGGAATTTAGAGTACGGTAACTATGACGTCACAGTGTTACTAAGTACACCATGCTACAAAAAAGATAGAGTCTGTCTCAGCTCGTTGGTTATTTAAACATCTCGATTGGCTACGCCCATCTCGGTGTTTAAATAAGCCAACTCGCTGAGACCAGACTCTATCTATTACTTATTATTCAGCAGACGAATACATAAGAAGTACATGGTTAGTAACTTAGAATTTCAGCTGTATTTTGTCGAGTGTAAGAAACGTGATAAATGCGAGTCACTGGCGAGTATTTATCACTTTTCGACACGATCCAAAATACTAATGAAATTCTAAGTTACTAGCCATGTAATTTCTTTATCATGCAACTGTTTTAAATAACATAATTTACCTTAAAAACGATGGAAATGTACGATTTACGTCTGCTGCCTTCAAGATAGTTTGTCAGGGGAAGTAATTTTGATAAAAAACGTTTTCGGTGTTTAAGTATATTTAATATCGACAATAAACGCAAGATACGTTCTGTTGATAATGTATTGCATTTCTAAATTGATAAGCATAAAAAGTAGTGTGTATATTTGTAGTTTAAATGGCTGATTCCTGACTTTTTAAGTCATCGGATAATAAAGCTTGCAGCTACTAGCATAATACTGCTGCTGGGCGGAAAATATTAGTTTAGTAGTTAGTACCTGCATTAGTTGCAAGATAAATTTGAGATTGTGTTTTGAGAAGTGCCACTGGAAAGATAAGTAATTTATGGAGAACAATTGTTATTTTCCTTCTTTACTAAATTGAATAAATGAACTGCCATGATACTAACATTGCGCTTGGAATATAAATGTTGATGGAACAGTATATGAGACGAGTGTTACACATTATGTAAAATAAACCAGCTTTGTCTGTATCGAGTGTTTACCAAAACTACGATTCTCCCAAAGATGTGTCGAAAGGGCTCCGATAGGTATTAATTTAGCTCATTGAACAAATAGGGAAAATGCTCATTTTACAAGAGCTGTCACCCGATAAACAGCGTACTGTGAAACCAATCATATGCATTTCTGTCATTAACCATACCTAGCCAATATAATGATAAACATCCAGTCTGAGACTGTTTTTTTGATATTCACCAAAATAAAATCCTGTCAGAAAATCACATGTTTGTGTTGACATCTGCATGACATTTGGATCAGGTATACAGTTGACGAGAAAAGTGGCCCAGCTGAATTTAATTTACCAGTTTTCATTCGAAATAACATTTTTATTCATTTCCATGCCCCAAACAATGTAATCCAGCCTCGAATTGCCTTTTCATGCCTTGCTCCATATTGGGATTATAGATCAAGTAAACAATGCTCAGAATATCATGTAATGTAGATGGATTGATATTTTACTCCTTCAATGAGATTTGTACAAGCATAAACAAACACAACGCCATGCTATTTCACCAGATATATTAGTTGGGGGTACATCCCTACCATACCGTACATTCAGTAAGATAACTATCGAAAATATTAGGTGCTCTGGTACGGATATTGAAGACAAACGATGTAGGTGATCTATACATGTATATCCTTTATGATAACGCTTATCGCATGTATACATAGAGAATAATAAATGGGTATTTTCATTTCACACCCTACATCAGGCCTGAGACGCCATATCAATCTCAGCCCGAGAGCTTTAGCTCGAGGGTTGATATGTCGAGGGCCTGATATAGGGTGTGATATGATTTTTTTTTTTTTTTACTCTATTTATCATATTTGTTTATACTTCAGCAATGACTTTGTTGAACTTTCAACTTCAGATAACTCAGCAATATCTTAACTTAAGTGAAATTTTATCAATTTTTTTTTAAAATACCTTTTATATCGATTGAGGACATTTTCTTAATATTGCTTATAGGATGTTTAAAAATGTGTAAACATCTTAAATTTTAACTTCAGTAGTATTTTCCACTTAAGCTGTTTTATGAATACGGCCCCAGGAAGAAAACAATAATATTATTAAATGATTGCCAATGAATTTGAAATTGTCTAATTCCAAAAATGAATGGTCACAAGTGGTTATTTCATCTACGGATGGTTCTATATGATTGAGTTTATTATAAATTTCTTAAACTCTCTTTATGGTCCGTGTATTATGCCTTATTTCTTTCATTATTTTACATCTGTCTGTATGTCTGTCTGTGTACGTCCGTCCGTCCATCCGTTCGTCCAAACGCCCGCCCGTCCGGCCGGCCGTCCTTCCGCCCGTCCGTCCATCCATCCATCCATCCATCCATCCATCCATCCATCCGTCCATCCGTCTATCCGTCTATCTGTCTGTCTATCTATCTATCCACCATCTCTTTCCTTTCATCTTCTTAGCATTACTAGTCCAGTCATTTCCTTAGAGTTATGGTCAAAGATGACAGCTAGACGTACACATATAGATGTATGTATATCCAATAATCTGAGAGTCATAAAGAACATTCAGTTATTTCCGTGATATGACATTTATTCACCCTTTATATCACACGTGTGATAAAGCTTTATTGTCCGGCAACTAATTCCTGATTGATATGACTAGCTAGGTCTATGTCGTAACAATACCCATTTATTATTCTCTGTGTGTTATATATACAGATGTACAAATATAAAGGATTTGCATACTTTTTAATTAACAATACATCAAAGGTATATTTAAACTTACATACTAGAAAATAAATAAGTAACTGAATTCGCGCAGTACATCTATCTATTTGTAACTAAATGATAACGGAATGTACGGTACGGTCTGATAATGCGAGGCTTTTATCATCAAAACATTTATATATTACCTGAACTATTTTATTCTATTAACAGTATTACATCTGTAATATACGAAAAGTGTTTTACATTAATTTTACATCGTAAATTATTGGTATACGCTACAAGTTTCGATAATCTCCGTACTCGAGCACCTGCTATTTCCGATAGTTTTCGTTATGAATACTACCGACAAACGGATGCTTTGCATCAGACTTTTCTTGTTCTGTGTATGGTATATGTCCTCTTGTTCTGTGTATGGTATATGTCCGAATATACCCACTGACTAAATTTGAATGTATAGTTTGTAAATTAAAGGTATTGTTAAAAGAAATGAGAGGCCGGCTCGACATAAATTAAAGTCATTGGCCAAATGTAATTTTGTAATTTTGTGTTTTGAAATATTAAATTTAAAAATAGTACAGTACACACTATCAAAGAGAGAGAGAGAGAGAGAGAGAGAGAGAGAGAGCTAAAGAGGAGAGAGAGATTATATCTGTATTTATGTAGGATCTCCTCTTTTAGCAACTAAATACAATATGTACACATGCATGTCATAAACAAATAATACAGAACAGCTATCAGTTGCAGTTAAGAATTATTACCTGATCTGTACACTTAAATATAAATAAAAAATACAATTGTTTTTTAAATCCACCTGTTTAACTGCGTATCTGTATACTCCGTTTTAAGATAACAGTGTCCTAGTTAGATACATACACACGTTTATTTAGTGAATCAAGCAGTGTGTAATACATAAAGTCATTGAACAATTCACATACATATACGAGGGGCATACAAACAGTTTTGAGACTGGCCTCGTAAAATAAAACATAACATGTTTATTGACAAATATTCTATTTTAATCCTTCAAAGTATTCGCCCTTAACAATAATACACTTTTTTAAACGAGATATCCATGACCGGAAGGCCGCAGAGTAGTCTCCCCTTGGTATTACCCTTCAGACACTGATGTACCACACTACCAAAGACGCTTCTCGAGCTATAACGACGTCCAGCGAGCATCTTTTCCAGTTTGGGAAACAGAAAAAGTCACACGGACTAAGATCCGGCGAGTAGGGTGGGTGTTTAATCTGTATGACATGTTGATCTCGAAGAAATTACAGTACTATAGCACTTGTATGGGAAGATGCATTGTCATGTATGAGATGTATGTCCTTTAAACCAGTCCTTAGACGAAGTTTAACATAGTGATTTTTCACTGATTTTAAGACCTTGTCCCAATAAATGTACGACTTTCTCGATATAGATTTTCCTGCAGCACTAGCTATCTGCACAATATGACCATTTGAGATGAAGAAAATAGTGTAGAGAACCTTCTTTGCACTTTTTTGTCTTTTGGCAAGTACGGGTCTTTCTTGTCTTTTTATCAGCCATTGTTTATTATTAATCCGTCGTTGAGGTTCAAAATAATATAGCCATGTCTCATCATCAGTTATGACCTCATTTATCCTCTTTTCATCGGCAGTTCCATATTCTTTCAAGAGTTCTTTATAGCATTTCACTCGTTGTGCCCTTTGCTCTTTAGTCAATAGATGGGGTACCCACCGTGCACATACCTTGTAAAATCTTAAACGCTTCGTTAAATTCTCATGAACACTTCCCGTTAATACGCCCACTGATGCAGCTGTCTCAGAAACAGTATATTTTGTATCTTCCTTCACAAAAGCCTCAATAGCTGCAATGTTTCTTGAGATCAATGATGTATTTTATCTTTCGAAACGGTCACGATCTTTGAGTTGGGGTTTTCCCTCTTTAAACACTTTCAACAACCTGTAAACTGTGGTTTTTGAAACTGAAAAATGCCAATAAATGCTTTTAACTTCGTGAATGATTTGTTTCCCAGATATATTTAAAACGCCTAATTTCCGCTTTTTACACTGGTTTCATATTTACTGCAGAAAATGGTCAGTGTATATGAGTAAGCTATATTCAAAACCGTATAACCGTGTTAAATTGTGAATGTGTGTGTGAGTGCGTGTGTTCGTGCGTACGTGCGTGTGTGTGTGTTTCTAAGGAGTACAGTACAGATACACGTAACATCTATATAGACTATAGTCAAGCATATATGGCTCGATACAGATATACGTGAAATCCACATAGACTATAGACAAACATATATGGCTCGATACAGACACAATCGACATCCACATAGACTATAGACAAGCATATAGGGCTGGATACAGATACATGTGACATCCACATAAACTATAGACAAGCAGATAGTGCTCGATACAGATACTCGCGACATCCACATAGACTATAGACAAGCAGATAGGACTCAATACAGATACACGCGACATCCACATAGACTACAGAGAAGCATATAGTGATCGAAACAGATACACAAGACATCCACATATACTATAGACAAGCAGATAGTGCTCGATACAGATACTCGCGACATCCACATAGACTATAGACAAGCAGATAGGACTCAATACAGATACACGCGACATCCACATAGACTACAGAGAAGCATATAGTGATCGAAACAGATACACAAGACATCCACATATACTATAGACAAGCAGATAGGGCTCGATACAGATACGCGTCCACATTGTCTATAGACAAGCAGATATGGCTAGATACAGATATACGTGAGATCTACATAGACTATAGACAAGCAGATAATGCTTGATACAGATACACGCGACAACCACATATACTATAAACAAGCAGATAGGACTCGATACAGATGCACGCGACATGCACATAGTCTATAGACAAACAGATGGGGCTCGATACAGATACACGCTGCATCCACATACGCTATGGATAAGCATATAGGGTTCGATGCAGTTACGCGTGACATCCACATAGACTATAGACAAGCAGAAAACGGGTAGATAGAGATACACGCGACATAAAATATAGACATGTGAAAAGAGCTCAATACAGATACACGCGACAGCAACATAGACTATATACAAGCCGATAGGGCTCGATACAAATACAAACGACATCCACTTCGACCATAGACAAGGGATAATACACGCTGCATCCACATACAATATAGACAATCAGATAGGGTTCGATACAGATATACAAACGAAATCCACTTAGACCATAGACAAGCATATATGGATGGATGCAGATACACGCTGCATCCACATACACTATAGACAAGCAGATAGGGCTCGATACAGATATACGCTGCATCATCATAGACTTTAAACAATCAGATAGGGCTCGATACAGATACACGCTGCATTCAAATATACTATAAAGAAACAAATAGGACTCGATACAGATACAAGCGTCATCCACATAGACTATAAAAAAGCAGAAAGGGCTCGATACAGACACACGTTGCATCCACATAAACTATAGACAAGCAGGCAGATAGGGCTCGATTCAAATACACGCTGCATCCACATAGACTATAGAGAAACATATAGGGCTCGATACAGATACACGCGAATAACGTCCAAGTATGTATAATCACAATGCAGATACACAAGACATCCACATATACTGTAGACAAGCAGATAGGGCTCGATACAGATACGGGTCCACATTGTCTATAGACAAGCAGATAATGCTTGATACAGATACGCGTGACATCCACATAGACTATAGACAAGCAGAAAGCGGGTAGATAGAGATACACGCGACATAGAATATAGACATGTGAAAAGAGCTCGATACAGATACACGCGACATCCACATAGACTATATACAAGCCGATAGGGCTCGTTACAAATACAAACGACATCCACTTAGACCATAGACAAGCATATATGGATGGTTGCAGATACACGCTGCATCCACATACAATATAGACAAGCAGATAGGGTTCGATACAGATATACGCTGCATCATCATAGACTTTATACAAGCAGATAGGGTACACGCTGCATTCAAATATACTATAGAGAACACATAGGGGCTCAATACAGATACAAGCGTCATCCACATAGACTATCAAAAAGCAGATAGGGCTCGATACAGACACACGTTGCATCCACATAAACTATAGACAAGCAGATAGGGCTCGATTCAAATACACGCTGCATCCACATAGACTATAGAGAAACAGATAGGGCTCGATACAGATACACGCAAAGTAACGTCCCATTATGTATAAACACAATGCAGCATTGTTGTTTGACAGGTCATCGTGAGACAAATTGACATGTTGGTGCAAACTAAATTTAGATTACTCTATCGGCTGCTAGAGGTCAATTTTCAAGGTATTTGTTTTGTCATTAAAATTTGTTTGTCAATAAATAATCAGCTAAAGCCTAAATATGTACCATCTAAAGTGGTGTGTAGGCCTATTCATAGACATCCACCATGGTATTGATGACTATGGCCTATTGAATAATTTTATATTAGAACGATAGAAAGTTCATATCACTATCAGTGTTTTTTCGGTGTACTCCGACCTTTCTAGTTACTGGGTGGAGGCCTACTGCATGTTGTATAACGTTTCATGCAATAAAACAGTAACTCGTAGAAATGCACCTATCAATGTCCCCCGCACCCCACCCCAACCAAGAAAGGTAGCAGGAGGGTGAAGGTATGATGGAGCTTGCATCCCGACATCAAGAAGGGGGTAAGGAAGCTAGAAACCCCCTCCACTCCCACCCCTGAGATGCATAATGTTCAATTTTAGCGTTGTCTCTATATCATTATGTTATCCCATTTTCTCGCACATTGAAAATGCCATTTACTTCGGCATTTAAAACAGCCTTATTTGCAAAAACTGTTAATCACGTCTGAAATAGCTACAATTATGTTCAAAAAATGAATTCTTAATTAATCTGTATGTTCCTTTAATCCTTCTGATATAGATCTGAAAACGCAACACAAACATAAGTAAAAAACAAACTGATCACAATCGGGCTTTTTTTTTAAGTGGAACAATCTTTTTAATGGATCTCCAATTCAGGCTAAATGATATTGTACATGCATAATGAATGATGAGAGATGTTTTTACATTAGCAGTGTAATTGAACACACGTAGTAAATGCTGACAAATACCATGAATTCATGTTTTATTCAATTTAGTTTTTGTTTCTTTAAATATATGTAACATTATGTATAACACAGGATGAATTATATCTGTTTGATCACTGACACTGGATTGATGTTGTTTTTCAGAGAGGCCCCGAATGAGAGTTGTGAATATGAGAATGGAGCAGCACTAAGTGAATTGATACTGACGACTTCAGAATGTCCAGCCGTATTAAATGGTTATTGTATTACCCACATGTTATGCTTGCACGGTGCTGTTCAAAGTTAAACTAAAATATGTTTTCAGTGATAATGCAGAGTAATTGTTATAGATGAGCTCGTGTTGACTACATATACTGAATACATTCGAAAAAAGGTTGTGTTAATGACATATTTCCTAATATTTTTCATCGCTACTAGATCATTGAAAAAGCATGGGATACTTGTTTTTTTACTGACTGCATGCTCCATGACCGATAGTATATAAATTGAGGCCCACTTGTAGTGTTTTCTTTGTGTTACATTGCCATATTAGATATATTCGATATTGTCTAGGGTAAGAAAAGCTGAACACAACTTTGTAATTTTAAAAAGCATTTTCATAATTTAGCTAGTTTAAATTCAAAACTTGTCTGATATTTCTTTGTTGTTTCAAGAACAGGAATGAACGCAAAGCATTACATGTTGTATGTTTATATTTTACTGCACACAAAAAGGCTTTATTGGTGGGCCTCATAGTCTGAATCAAATTGAATATCACAATGTTCTCATGAAATTGCATGGATAACAGTGATTTACAGTTTACAGTTACCTATAGAAATTCTCACTCCCCCACCCCCACCCAAATACAATAGGCTCGAAATATGTCCTTAAAGGAATACACGGCAGTCTTTATTTGTTTTAAACCTCTGGCGTCCGGTCAGTTTTCAACATAATTTGCATTTGTGCAATCATTAATATTATTTATTAGACTAGTTCAGAAGAAGTATTTTACACATTACTTAATGCTGATAATAGTGCACCTCTAATATAGTAAAGTATTTTGTTAGAAGAAACAATGAAAACTGACATTTGTATTTAATTTAATGCAAACAGGTTTAAAGTTAAAATGATACCAGGTTAATAAATGGAGATGCTAACTTTAATGATTGATAAATACTTCAAGATTGCCATGTGTCCCTTTAACATCCACAAACTTGAATATGATTATGTTCTCATTCTAAAATATAGTCTCTGTGTTCTGGGTCTCCCATTTATTAAAGGGACACAGAGCAAATTTCCAATCTTGGGTCTATTTTACACATGTTCACGTAACAAAACAGACCAAACATATACAAAGGTGTCTTCCCAAACTCCCCTTTCTAAACGTTTTTTTACCTAACACTATCGGCATCATCAGGTTTTAAGAGAGAAAATAAATAATTGCATATTAATGTTTTCTCCTGATGTAAAATGATCTTACTAAGTCAAAAAAGTAAAATAAGAACAAAACGTGTAAATTTAACAATTTTAGATTTTTGGCAAGAGTTGTTCGTTATTTCCCGTTTAGTAAATAAATAGAACATTGCATCCTCTATCAGATTTAACTTTCCTTATTCGTGCTTTACTGTTGGGTGAACAATACATTAGATTGTTGTCTTGATCAATCATATGCTTGTAAGATACAAAATATAATATGTATTGACTATTTATTTGATGTTGCCATTTACTTAGTTTTTGTCAAGGGACGTTGTTGTCCAGTGGATAACATACTCGGCTTTGAATCCAGTGAACACGGAATCCAGTGAACACGTATTGAATTTCAAGTCTTACGGGTTACTTCGATGTGTCTTGTGGCAAGACAACATAGCTTCATCCGTCTGATAGCAACGTAAACCTTGTGGTCCTGTATATCGGAGTCTGCCCTCCAAGCACGTTAAACAAACCATAGGAATCTAATCGATAGTAAGCGTATCGCAGGGTTCCTGGATGCCGATGTATATGTCCCCTCTCTCTGGGGCGACGCGAAAAAAACTAATTTAAAGAACGTGTTGATGGGGCGTTAAACAATAATTAAATTAAAAAATGTCCCGTTCCCCTAAATATGCCCACCTGATGAAAATTGAATACTATGCTCGACTTATATTAACTTTTTATTCTCGACTTATTTTAACTTTATATTCTATGTCTTTATTTTCTTTCAGACTGCAAGCCATGTGGAAAAAAATCCATGTACACCACTGGCCAGAGTCAATGCTGAAGTTTATGTTCTCTCAATTCTTTGTTTAATAAAGTATACATCTGAAATAAAATATTGTCTTTATAATTATGTCTTCCACCACAAAGTGGTAAGTGAGACAGATATATTTGGCCTTTCTGTCCGTCCGTCCGTCCATCCGTCCGTCTCAAATCTTGTCAGCGCTACTTGTTGGATTTTGACGAAACCTTGTACGATGCATCAGTAAGTGCATAATCAAGGGTGCCGTGACCCAATAATGAAAAACATTGTCTGCACTGTCCACTCCCCCAGAAGTAAATCACACCAAACTTCATGCGTTGACTCATTTGTTGAGAGAATGATGCCTTTTGAGGTCAGTAGGTCAAAGGTCATGCTCACAGTAACATGATAATGTAAAATATTGTAACTGTGAGTCCACTTTCCCTCAAGCAAATCTCATGTAACTTAATGGGAGGATTGCGTGTGGCGAAAGCGTTATCCTTTTAATTTTGAGTTGGACAAAGGTCAAGGTCACTGACCATAATGAAACACATTGTCCTCACTGTAACTTATCCTTTCATGAAGAAAATCTCTTGAAATTCATTGGTTGACTGCCTGTGACAAGACGATTACACCTTTTGATGATTTTGACGTTAATAGGTCAAACGCGATCATGAAATACCTTGGCTACAATGTAACACCTTATTTAACGAAGCAAATACTTGTATCATCAAACTACATGGGTTGACTGCATTTGGTGAGAGAATGACCCCTATTTAGTTTGATATCAAAGGTCAATGTCACTGACCCGCTTATGAAAACAGTTGTCCGCATCGTAATACTATTTTTTTTTTCCTCTAAAACTCATTTCATAAAACGTCATACTTTGACTGCGTTTGGTGAGATAATAATCGCTATTTATTTTGAAGTCAGTAGTTGAAAGATCAAAGTTACCTTGACCGGAAAATGAAAAGTCTTGCCCAAACAGCTTTTCCTCTTCACCTAAAGCAAATTTCATGAAACTTCATTGGTGGACTGCCAACGTAAAAAAGATGATCCTTTTGATTTTAAGGTCAACGGTAACGTCTGTATGTCTGTATGTCTGTCTGGCCTGTGTGTATGGGTCTCTGTCTGTCTGTCTATCTTGCGTGTATGTCTGGGTCTCTGTCTGTCTGTTTGTCTGTCTAACAGACAGACAGACAGACAGACAGAGCGAGACAGCCAGACAGAGGGCCAGACAGAGAGCTAGGCAGGACAGACAGAGACACATACATAGACCAGACAGGCCAGGCAGAAAGCAAAACAGAGAGTCAGACAGGCTAGACAGATACCCAGACAGAGACCCAGACATAGACCCACAGAGCCAGGCAGAGAGCGAGACATAGACTCAGACAGGCTAGACAAGCTAAAAGACATGCAGACAGAGACAGAGACACAGACTGAGACACGAACAGACCAATACAGGCCAGGAAACAGACATTCTATGTGGATAGAAATATAAAAAGATCGGACAGGGAAAGTAGCATTCAAGGAGGACAGTCTACCACAAAACACAGAAACAAACACGCAAACAGACAAACAAGAAGGCAAAAGCAATAATAAATGCAAACGACATCACAAACACAATGTCGAGTGTATCTGTATCGAGCCCTATCTGCTTGTCTATAGTCGATGTGGATGTCGCGTGTAACTGTATCTAGCCCTTTCTGCTTGTCTATAGTCTATGTTAATGTCGTGTGTATCTTTCAGTTTATCTATAATCTATGTTACGTGTGTCTGTATCTAACCCCTTACAGTTTGTCTATAGTGTATGTTACGTTTGTCTGTATCTAGCCTCTTTCAGTTTATCTATAGTCTATGTTACGTGTGTCTGTATCTAACCCCTTTCAGTTTGTCTATAGTGTATGTGGATTTTGCGTGTATCTGTTTTAAGCCCTTTCTGCTTGTCGATAGTCTATATGGATGTCGTGTGTACGTGTATCGAGCCCTATCTGCTTGTCTATAGTCTATATGAATGTTGCATGTATCTGTATCTATCCCAATCTGCTAGTATATAGTCTATGTGGACGAAACGTGTATCTGTATCAAGCCTTATCTGCTTGTCTATAGTACATATGGATGTTGCGTGTATTTGTATCTTTCCCAATCTGCTTGTCTATAATATATGTAGACGCAGCGTGTATCTGTATCTAGCCCTATCTGCTTTTCTATAGTATATGTGGATGTCGTATGTTTCTCTATCGAGCCCTATCTGCTTGTTTATAGTCTATGTGGATGTCAAGTATATCTGTACCGAGCCATATCTGCTTGTCAATAGCAGTTCCTACACTGGTCATTTTCATTTAAAAGCCGCACACATTATATAGTTTAACAAAATGATAGCCAAAGTTGATGTATCTCTATGTGGATGTCTAGTCTGTATCTGTATCTAGCCATATTTACTTGCCTATAGTCTAGGTAGTTGTCGTGTGTATCTGTATCAAGCCCTATCTGCTTCTTTTTGTCTGTGGATGTGGATGTCATGTGTATATCTATCGATCCCCTTTCAGTTTGTCTATAGTTTATGTGGATGCAGCGTGTATCTGTATCAAGCCATATTTGCTTGTCTATAGTATATGTGAATGTCACGAGTATCTGTAGCAAACCCCTTTCAGTTTGTCTGTAGTATATGTGGATACAGCGTGTATATGTATCGAGCCCTATCTGCTTGGCTATAGTCTATGTGGATTGCGTGTGTATCTAGATCAAGCCCCCTTCAATTGGTCTATATTCAATGTGGTTGTCACGTGTATCTGTATCTAGCCCCTTTCATTTTGTCTGTAGTCTATGTGGAGGTTTCTGTTTCTGTATCGAGTATTATCTGCTTGTATGTAGTCTCTGTGGATATCACGTGTATCTGTAACGAGCCCTATATCCTTGTCAATAGTCTACGTGTATGTAGCGTGTATATGTATCGAGCCCTATCTGCTTGTCTATAGTCTATGTAGATGTCACGTGTATCTGTATCGAGCACTATCTGCTTGTCTATAGTGTATATGGATGTCGTATGTATATGTATCGAACTCTATGTCAAAGGATAAGATATTAATGTTTATGGTTATATATATATTGTACATGGAATAATTGTACTAATAAGCCTAGTAGTTAGATTGTGTAGCTTTAACGTATCAGGTGAAACACTATTGATAAATCTAACTCGTTCACATACTATACCTGTTCAAGTGCATGTAATACATTCACTTTCCTTTTTTAATGCTAATTATTTGTAGGCGCTGACCAATAGATTTATCGGATATCGAATCATTCAAAGCCTTGATTTGATGTTTGATACATCGAGGTCATAAATTACTTGTATTTTGCAAGAAATACATATTATATATATTGATTCCTTCAAAGCCATGATGTACTTTGCAAGAAACAAATATTGTATATATTTATTTACAGCCTCTCGTTGATCTTGCGGTGAAGTTATGACAGTGCATTCTGCACGGGTAGAGCTAGGTTATGTTCGGTCGTCGATGGTCGGTAATTTTCGTTCGGGCGTCTTCGGAGAACAACATTTAGCTTCGGTCAACCAATCAGATACAGACTGACCAGAACCACAAGGTCGTGTTGACCAATGAAATCCATCCCGCACTACTATAATCTGTTACATAGACAACTCCGGGTGCACTTTATTGGTATCCCGGTTATATGCCGCTGTGTACCTGTTTAACCCGATTTTCACTCAATTCATTCCGGGTGACTGCGCGCGCATCCAATCTGCATATGCCGTCTAGCCCTGATAAAACAGATCGGCACATTTCGGAGTACCGATCACGTGACCGGTTCAGTCCGGCACATCCAGATCGGCATTAGCATAAAGTGCACCCGGAAAGTTGTCATTACCCGGACTATTCTACAGAGATAACAGCTGTTGCGTTGCTATTGAGGAAACACATGTGGTGGCCAAGTGGTGACAGATATGTGAGTATGTCTTATATAATTACCTAACGACTTACCACTCACGCTTTCACAACGTTGGCGCTGCGAGCTTTCAGTTTCAGAACAGATTTTTGTTTTTCTCAGAAAACAGAAATGGCGTCAGGCAGAAGTAAATGGATGATGGATTCATTATCCTGAAAAATCAGCAATATAATTCATCCATCCGATGAAAATAAGGGTGGATATAAATTAAATAACAATTAAATTAGATAACGGACGCACTATTTGTCAAATTAAGTTTTATTTCGATTTATTTTTGAGAACAGAGGAAAGTCGTCCAAAGCAACAATGCGAATATAACTATTAGCTTTTGGGGGAATAAATCGAAAGATTAGGAATAATTTAGGCCGATTAAATACTTTTCTAAAATGGAAATTATAGGCTGAAAATGGTAGGCGTTTATCCTCGAGAATATTAATCTCGAAAATTTAACGTCGCGGTATTTTATCTGCCTTCATGAGAGGTAGGCAGATATACAAAAAAACACATAAGAAGGCGTTTGGCCGCGAAAATATGTGTCGCAGTTTTTATCGCGAGATTTAATACCGCGGTATTTTATTTTGCTTCTTGAGAGGTATGTGAATATTTTATTAGTAGAGTAGGGTAATGTCCACAATATCATTATAGGGTACACAGCGTGTTCGTTGGTACACTATCACTTTGTCAAACATCGGTGTACATTTTCACTTTGTCATCGTCGATAGTCAATATTGCGTCATCGCAGACAAATTCAATATGTTGGTAGTTAATAATCACTATGTTATAGTAATTGATACTGTGCTATTGTCACAAAGATTTAAACCGTGACATTGATTTGTTTTTGCTGTGTTTGTGGCTATGAGCACGGTACTGTGTTATGAATTTTGAAATATTCATAGTGATAGCTTGTATTGAGAATAGGTCGTTGTATTTCGTTAAATCTGAAAAAAGAAATTATAAAATATTCTCAATTGTTTTCTTTTAGTTGTTTATACACAACCCCTAAAAACTAAATATATATGGGGTCAATTAATATATATACTGCCACGGAACGACAGTTTAGATCCATCCTAGGTATTGGGGAAACAAAAACGAAACGCTTAATGCGATTGCAGGGGAAATGTGTTAAAGGGGAAGTAGAGGAAATAACGGTTGATACACTAGCGGGTCTGGCGCTAGACAATACAGCGTGGCAGACGCTACTAGACCAGAACACCTTTAATTTATATATCAGAGGGTTGTACTACAAATATTTGAAAATAGGGAGTAAGTAAGGATAAGGGAGATGAAGCAGAGAGAACGAAGAAACATGAAAGAGCTATTAGCGCAAAGTGAGAAAGAGGTGTTAGAGGAGAATACAAGGCGAGTGATAGAACAGAGCGAGAAAGATAGAGAGAATTATTGGAAGATAATGCAAGGGAGAGAGCAAAAGAGTTGATAGAACTGAAAGAGAAAGAACGTAGAAGGACGATAGACTATGAACAATGTATTCAGAGATTACGAGAGGAGAAAGACAATGAAAGGAGACGATGGAAGAAAGGAAAGAGGATGAATGTAGAATTATACAGGAGTTGAAGGATGATAGACAATGACAAATGGAAACAATGGCAAGATCCTATAATGATGGTATGATGGCGATAGTGATACAAAATCAAAAAAAGGATGTTATCATTAATGGCTAGGCTTACGGGGGTCTCCATAGGTGGGGAATCACCAGTTATTGGGAGTAATATGGAGAGGCATGCGCCAAGTAGTAGGGATAATATGGAGATGGGAGAGAGATTAAATACTGTTAGTAAGGGAAAAGGGAATAGGGAGATAGCGGAAATGGAAGAGAGGCAAAGTTTCCCATACACATTATTCGCTTATTCGCCATTGAGAGATACTCGGAGTGCATAATCTTTAGGAGCCCAAGGAAATAATGGGACGCCTTATATATATAGGGGCAGGGGAGGATCTCCAGTTAGGGCGGGGTCCAATAACATACCATATAATAATAACAAGTTGGATTGGCGCAGGCAGATAGAGAAAGATTCCCCTACCGCAAGAGATAACTATAGGACCGAGTCTCCGCCGAGACAGTTTTATGATCAATCAAGATCGCCAGTGCGGTCTTATTCGTCGGGAAATGGTAGGAATGGTAGTTCCCCGGGTCGGGGACCAGGTGTTCCAGATCCTAGATTGTAGGGGAACCAATTTGCGTTATAACTCCCCAGGTCGAGGCCCAGGACGGTCAGTCCCAAGATCGTATGGGAATAATCCCAACGTACCTTCTAGTCCGCCAGGTCGAGGACCAGAAGGGACCGAAGTCAGAGGTTATGAGTAGAATCCAGTTGTTCACCTTATTTTAGACAGTCACCCAGCAGTGGTAATACATGGACGAATAGACAATGGGATTCAAACTCCAAAGGACTAGGGTAACCAAATACGACACGGCCCTAGTCCCAGAAAAGGTTGTTTGTCGAGATGAAGCCCCAGAGATTGACGTCATACTGACGAGAGGGAATCTTGTAAATCACGGGGTATGTGTAATATGCCAGTGGAAGCATATTTTGTAATATTATGCCTATTACTATCGAGTCCCAAACCCTCTAGCGTAATGTAGACATCGCTACCATTCATGCAAAATGCAATTTTAGGAAATTTGCTCAATTATTTAAATTGCTCAATTATCCATAAAAATGCTAAAAATATCGCCAGATTGTATATTTGATTACATAACTCAATGTTTCAGGAATAAATGATATGTATTCCATACTTTACACAAAGGAATGATATGTTTACTCATGTAATATAAAGTGGAGCTTATTGACAAGTAAGGTACCTTGACCTGTTTTGAATCCGTATTGCGTCTTTCGATTAAAAGTTGTATAGTGCACTTTGGTTAAAAAACTTGTTTTTGTGTTCATTCAACTGTGTATATTTTGTGTATTTTTAGTTCGAGGTTATGCATACGATAAGTAATATTATACATTGGTTATATTGCACATCTTACACACATTTACAGATTCAAGAACGTTAACTAGGGTGTCATGCGAGGGATTACAGATAAAGTGAGCTTATATGGATTATACTAATGATGCCTTTTTATACACACTCATTCAGATAAACACTCATAGAGACAAACACTCATTAGAGACAATGGCTCATAGAGACAAACACTCAAAGAGACAAACACTCATAGATATAAACTAAACTAGATCCCTTGTAGATTCCGTATTATACATGCTCACTCACAGAGACACACACTCATTAGAGACAAACACTCATATATACAAACATTCATTAGATACAAACACTCATAGAGACAAACACACACATAGAGACAAATGAAACTAGTTTCCTTGTAGATTTCGATACTACCTGCTCACTCATAGAGACAAACACTCATAGAAACAAAGTAAAGTATTTCCTTGTATACTCCAATACTCCAATTACTCATTCTCACTCATAGAGACACACTCGCTTAGAGACAAATGAAACTAGTTCCCTTCTAGCTTTCGATACTGCTTGCTCAATCGTAGAGAGAATCACTCATTGAGATAGACACTCATAGAAACAAACACTTATAGAGAAAAACTAAACTAGTTCCCTTATATACATCGATACTCCACGCTCACTCATAGAGACTATAAGAATCTTTCATGAGTATCCGGTGAAGATCGGGAATTCCAACACGAGGTATAATTGTTTTTATCAAAACAGAGACTCTGCCGAGGTTCCGATCAAAACAGTTATACCGAGGGTTGGAATTTCCCTATCTGAACCGGATACCAATGATCTTTCTTGCATATCTTTTGCATTCTGCGCAATGACGTCATACAACTGTCTTTGCTGATACCAACGCGCCACTTTTATCTTTCCCATGTGTAAGATCAGGCTTTCCATCACCCATGTAAACCTCAGATATCCTTATCCGGTATGCAAGGAAAACTAAACTAGATCTCTTGCAGATTCCGATACACCATGCCCACATATAGATAACTAGTTCCCTTGTATATTCCGATACTCCATGATCACTCCCAGAGACAACCTAAACTAGTTCCCTTGTATATTTCGATACTCCATGATAACTCCCAGAGACAAACTAAACTAGTTCCCTTGTATATTCCAATACTCCATGATCACTCCCGGAGACAAACTAAACTAGTTCCCTTGTATATTCCGATACTCCATGATCACTCCCAGAGACAAACTAAACTAGTTCCCTTGTGTATTCCGATACTCCATGATCACTCCCAGAGACAAACTAAACTAGTTCCCTTGTATATTCCGAAACTCCATGATCACTCCCAGAGACAAACTAAACTATTTCCCTTGTATATTTCGATACTCCATGATCACTCCCAGAGACAAAACTAAACTAGTTCCCTTGTATATTTCGATACTCCATGATCACTCCCAGAGACAAACTAAACTAGTTCCCTTGTATATTTCGATACTCCATGATCACTCCCTGAGACAAACTAAACTAGTTTCCTTGTAAATTTCGATACTCCATGATCACTCCCAGAGACAAACTAAACTAGTTCATGTGTATATTTCGATACTCCATGATCACTACAAGAGACAAACTAAACTAGGTCCCTTGTATATTCCGATACTCCATGATCACTTCCAGAGACAACCTAAGCTAGTTCCCTCGTATATTCCGATACCCCATGATCACTCCCAGAGACAGCTAAGCTAGTTCCATTGTATATTCCGATACTCCATGATCACTCCCAGAGACAAACTAAACTATTTCCCTTGTATATTTCGATACTCCATGATCACTCCCAGAGACAAACTAAACTAGTTCCCTTGTATATTTCGATACTCCATGATCACTCCCAGAGACAAACTAAACTAGTTTCCTTGTATATTTCGATACTCCATGATCACTCCCAGAGACAAACTAAACTAGTTCCCTTGTAAATTTCGATACTCCATGATCACTCCCAGAGACAAACTAAACTAGTTCATGTGTATATTTCGATACTCCATGATCACTACAAGAGACAAACTAAACTAGGTCCCTTGTATATTCCGATACTCCATGATCACTTCCAGAGACAACCTAAGCTAGTTCCCTCGTATATTCCGATACTCCATGATCACTCCCAGAGACAAACTAAACTAGTTCCATTGTATATTTCGATACTCCATGATCACTCCCAGAGACACACTAAACTAGTTCCCTTGTATATTTCGATATTCCATGATCTCTCCCAGAGACACACTAAACTAGTTCCCTTGTATATTTCGATACTCAAAGATCACTCTCAGAGACAAACTAAACTAGTTCCCTTGTATATTTCGATACTCCATGATCACTCCGAGAGACAACATATACTAGTTCCCTTGTATATTTCGATACTCCATGATCACTCAAAGAGACAAACTAAACTAGTTCCCTTGTATATTTCGATACTCCATGATCACTCCCTGAGACAAACTAAACTAGTTTCCTTGTATATTTCGATACTCCATGATCACTCACAGAGACAAACTAAACTAGGTCCCTTGTATATTCCGATACTCCATGATCACTTCCAGAGACAACCTAAGCTAGTTCCCTTGTATATTCCGATACTCCATGATCACTCTCAGAGACAACCTAAGCTAGTTCCCTTGTATATTCCGATACCCCATGATCACTCCCGGAGACAACCTAAACTAGTTCCCTTGTATATTTCGATACTCCATGATCACCCCGAGAGACTAACTAAGCTAGTTCCCTTGTATGTTTCGATACTCCATGATCACTATCAGAGACAAACTAATCTAGCTCCCTTGTATATTCCGATACTCCTTGATCACTCCCAGAGACAAACTAAACTAGTTCCCTTGTATATTTCGATACTCCATGATCACTCCCAGAGACAAACTAAACTAGTTCCCTTGTATATTTCGATACTCCATGATAACTCCCAGAGACAAACTAAACTAGTTCCCTTGTATATTTCGATATTCCATAATCTCTCCCAGAGACAAACTAAACTAGTTCCCTTGTATATTTCGATACTCCATGATCACTCCCAGAGTCAAACTAAACTAGTTCTCTTGTATATTTCGATACTCCATGATCACTCCCAGAGACAAACTAAACTAGTTCCCCTTGTATATTTCGATACTCCATGATCACTTCTAGAGACAAACTAAACTTGTTCACTTGTATATTTCGATTCTCCATGATCACTCCCAGAGACAACCTAAACTAGTTCCCTTGTATATTTCCATACTCCATGATCACTCCCAGAGACAACCTAAACTAGTTCCCTTGTTTTTTTGCTAAGTACCAACCTAAGAATATGTCAATAATAGTCTCATTGTTTTGTGTATTTTGAGCTTGATTAAGAGTTACGGTTAAACTGCAAAATAGCGAGTGTAAATCGTCTGCTCTGATTGCATGAACATATTTTAAAACTTTTAAGTGAATGTATTTTCTTAGAAATTAGTTATAACACTTATACAACTGGGTAATTAGAATATTATTAAGTATTTCGAATTAGTGAAGCTTTCGATGTTCCTAATTCTAAAATATGCCAGTTAAAATTATTTTGACATCATGTTTTACTATCATTACCACTACAAATGCATTTGCAAAGGACTTTTCGAAATATTTAATTTTAACGCTGAATAACAGTTACTTGAATTTCAAATAATATTCGATTTAAAGGGAGGTAATTTAAGATTATCCATATTTAATTTTTTTATAGACGGAAAATCAGCGATAAATGGGTCAAATCTTTATGTTTTTTTTCTATTATTTTATACCAATTTTAAGAATTTTATATCTTAAAGCGATCTTTGACTCATGTTATGTGTTTTATCAGTACATTTCATGTTTTCATATAAAGGGAGGGTAACTCTCAAAAGATGTAACAATTTAAACAAAAAATAAATGTTTTACAAACTATGGGTCGAAACAAATTATCATATATCTATTCTAAAATATATTTGAAATAAGAAAATTAGTTAAGATACAATAGTTGATACTTAGACATTTTGTTCAGTGTATTTACTAAGAGTGAGGTTACACTACAGTACGCAGTATTTAATTTAATTACGGATGTGAGATTTGTTTTCTTATTTTGCAAGTTGTACATCATGATTCAAATTAGAAACAACCCGCTGACATCTAAAGCGACCCGGATCCTCGTACATGTATGTATTTATAGACTAATCACAAAGGCATATGGCCTTGCACCAAAAAGCGTAAACATGTTTACCCGGTTTCTTATTGGTTGATCCACTTTGCCTTTCCCTTGTACCGATAAGTACCCTTGTACCGATAGGTACCAACCGCGACTAAACCATTCTAAATCGATATCGTCAACAACTAAATACCTTATTAACAATAATACCAACATTGCAGTTGGACAACAAGAAGGTCTAAAGAGGTAAGTCTGTTATTTATTATATTTTGTAAAATACTAGCAGTTATTCTAATGTCATGGTTTATTTATACGTATACTATTCTCTAAGGAAATCATACTCGTGTCTTTTAAGAATATATTCTTTTAAATAAAATTTGAATAAATCTTCATTGAACATGGGACAGTGCAGAGATCAATGAGATCAATGCACATTTGAAACCTTCCTTTACTTACTGTGTCGATCTTGCTACTGTCTGTTTCGATTTGATCTGCTGCCGTCTTTTGTCGATTTCATGTAGGACACTCGAATCATTCTGCTACTGACCTTTTTGATATTGTCGGTACAACGGTAACCCAAACCACTCTGATACTGGCTGTGTCGATATTATCTTCAAGTTGATAAAATGGGCGCTCGAACTATTCTGCTATTGACTTTGTCTACATTATCGGTACAACGGGCAATCGAACAATTACGCGTCCTATTGTGTCGTTATTACTTATCGGTACAACGCGCACCCGAACAATTACACTTCCTACTGTGTCGTTATTACTTATCGGTCCAAAGGGCACTCGAACAATTGCGCTGTCTATTGTGTCGTTATTACTTATCGGTACAACGCGCACCCGAACAATTACACTTCCTATTGTGTCGTTATTACTTATCGGTCCAAAGGGCACTCGAACAATTGCGCTGTCTATTGTGTCGTTATTACCTATCGGTATAACGGACACTCGAACAATTACGCTTCCTATTGTGTCGTTATTACTTATCGGTACAACGGACAATCGCACAATTACCCTTCCTATTGTGTCGTTATTACTTATCGGTACAACGGACACTCGCACAATTACCCTTCCTATTGTGTCGTTATTACTTATCGGTACAACGGACACTCGCACAATTACGCTTCCTATTGTGTCGTTATTACTTATCGGTACAACGGACACTCGCACAATTACCCTTCCTATTGTGTCGTTATTACTTATCGGTACAACGCGCACCCGAACAATTACACTTCCTATTGTGTCGTTATTACTTATCGGTCCAAAGGGCACTCGAACAATTGCGCTGTCTATTGTGTCGTTATTACTTATCGGTACAACGGACACTCGAACAATTACCCTTCCTATTGCGTCGTTATTACTTATCGGTACAACGGGCACTCGAACAATTACCCTTCCTATTGTGTCATTATTACTTATCGGTACAACGCGCACCCGAACAATTACACTTCCTATTGTGTCGTTATTACTTATCGGTCCAAAGGGCACTCGAACAATTACGCTTCCTATTGTGTCGTTATTACTTATCGGTACAACGGACACTCGCACAATTACCCTTCCTATTGTGTCGTTATTACTTATCGGTACAATGGACACTCGAACAATTACGCTTCCTATTGTGTCGTTATTACTTATCGGTACAATGGACACTCGAACAATTACGCTTCCTATTGTGTCGTTATTACTTATCGGTACAATGGACACTCGAACAATTACGCTTCCTATTGTGTCGTTATTACTTATCGGTACAACGGACACTCGAACAATTACGTTTCATATTGTGTCGTTATTACTTATCGGTACAACCGACACTCGAAATATTATACTGCTTATTTAATCCATATTATCTCGAGACAACGGACACTCGAACCAATCTGTTACTGACTTTGTCTATATAATCGGTACAACGGACACTCGAACCAATCTGCTACTGACTTTGTCGATATAATCGGTACAACCGACTGCTACTGCTTTTATCGATAGTATCTTGCGAAAACGGACACTCAAACCATTTCGCTACTAACTTTGTCGACATTATTGGTACAACGGGCAGTCGAACCATTCTTCTATTGATTTAGTCGATATAATCTTGAGACAACGGGGCACGCGAACTATTCTGCTAATGACTTTGTCTATATAATCTTGAGACAACGGACAATTAAACCAGTCTGCTACTGACTTTGTCGATATTATAAGTACAACTGCCAGTCGAACCATTCTGATACTGGTTATGTCGATATTAGCGGTACGACGGCCAGTCGTCGAGCCATTCTTCTACTGGTTATGTCGATAGTAGCGGTACTACGGCCAGTCGAACCATTCTGCTAATGTTATGTCGAAATTATTGGTACTACGGCCAGTCTAACCATTCTGTTTCTGGTTATGTCGATATTATCGGTACTACGGCTAGTGGAACCATTCTGCTACTGGTTATGTCGATATTAGCGGTACTTTGGTCAGTCGAACCATTCTGTTACTGGTTATATCGATATTATCGGTACTATGGCCAGTCGAACCATTCTGTTTCTGGTTATGTCGATATTATCGGAATTACGGCCTGTCGAACTATTCTGCTACTGGTTAGGTTGATAATTATCGGTTCAATGTTGGTATTATCGGTACAATGGACACTCGAACCATTATGCCAATAGCTTTGTCGACGTTATCAGTATAACGGTCACTCGAACATTTTTGCTAATGACTTTGTTATGGAAGACGGATGCGGCCATTTCGACTTCGCGACTTTTCGCCCTGTTAATACAAGGCGAAAAGTCGAAGGCGAAAAGTCGCCAACATGAAAAGTCGAAGGCGAAAAGTCGCCAACCCGAAAAGTCGAAGGCTAAAAGTCGCAATAACGCCTTTTTCGACGAAATTTCGACTCGCAAAATCGCCAATCCGTTAGTGTAAAATTTCGACTTTTCGCCACGAAATTTCGTCCAAAACGGCGGGTTTGTGATTTTTCGCCTTCGACTTTTCGGGTTTGTGACTTTCGTGTTGGCGACTTTTCGACTTCAAGATATATATCCCGTTTGTTGACTCACTTGCAATAGACATTTATGGAAGACGGATTCGGCCATTTCGACTTTTCGCCTTCGAGTTTTCGCCTTGTTAATAACCCTTCCCACAAGGCGAAAAGTCGCCTACCCGAAAAGTCGAAGGCGAAAAGTCGCAAACTCGCCGTTTTGGACGAAATTTCGTGGCGAAAAGTCGAAATTTTACAATATCTGATTGGCGACTTTGCGAGTCGAAATTTCGTCCAAAACGGCGGGTTTGCGACTTTTCGCCTTCGAATATTCGGGTTGGCGACTTTTCGCCTTCGACTTTTCGTGTTGGCGACTTTTCGCCTTCGACCTTTCGCCTTGTATTAACAGGGTGAAAAGTCGCGAAGTCGCGAAGTCGAAATAGCCGCATCCGTCTTCCATACTTTGTTGATATTTTCGGTAGACGGGCTCTCAAACGATAGTATTACATACTCTGTCAACATTATGTGTACAAGCGGCAGTCTCGAACCATTCTGCCACTGGCTTTGCTGCCATTATCGATACAGCGGGCACTCAATCCGTTCTACTACAGACTGTTTCGACGGGCAGTTTTCTACTGAGCGTAATGATGCAATTAAACCTGTATTAAGAGATAAGACAAAACGAAGAACAAATTGGTTTATTAAAACACGTAGTCTCCAAATACATGTGCATTTACCTTAAAGGAATATTCTCGGAATCTGCACAGACCTAATAACAAACCTAATAACAAACAGATTGGATACTGTGACATTTACCTGAATGTCACGTGGGGCAGACAGTGGGAACATTTCACAATGTTTTGCCCAAATTTAAACACTTGTAACTTGAAGAGTTTTATATATACAAGTTTTATTTATGCCAAAACCCATCACAATTTTAATTCTCCTTCTAATGATAGCATTTTCTTTACTCTACCATTTTAAACAAAATAGGAGTTCAACGGAAACTTTTACTCTGTCAAATCTTGATTTTTAAGAGAAAAGCATAACATGATGAGATTTTTTATCTTTAAACTGCTTTTTGTACAACTTCCTGGGTTGAAAAAATACAAAAAAAATACTATAATCCCATTGTGATATTCATTATGAATCGTTTGAATGAATTCTTATCAAAATCAGGGTCATTCAAATACACCCTGTCAAAATCAATTAATAAATGAGGGAGGAGTTACAAGGAAAAGTTAAGATGCCACGTGATATTTTGGCTACTTCATAGGTTCAGATAGGTTTTCTATCTGTTTATTAATATGTCTGTGGAATCTGAAATAGTGGTCTATTAAATCGAATGTTAAAACATGTGGTCTATTTAACAGGTTTGACTGTAGTATCAGTCCAAGCACCCGAACCATTCTACTACTGCATTTGTTACGGAATCCTGTTAGTGTCATCAACTTTTCGATCTGATGTTCACACACGAAAAGTCGAAAATTAGTACTCAATTTCGACTTTTCGACCCTTTGATTCCAAACGACAACTAGGACACTTGAAGTTTTAACTCGTTAATTATCAAACTCATCTGATATTTACCACGAAAATTATCGCGTTAATTTCAATTTTTCTACAATTTACACGAAAAGTTGAAATTTTAATTTTCGACCTTTCGCGTGGTAGTGTGAAACCTATAGTGTTATAAAAATGAGTATGATAATGGACCTTTGGAAACGGCCGAAAACGACACATACGAAATAATGCAGTGTCGGTTTCATGAACGGTTGTGAAATATGCTAGCTACCGCTCACGCCCTCTAGCCCCGGTTGAGCAGAACTCAATATTAATAAAATCAATAGTACAAAATCTTAACCATCCCGAAGATGGCATGCATATGGCGGTGGACATGGAGTATCTTTCTTCCCCATGTCGTACGGCGTATGGTTCCAGTATCTAATAAAATTAAATGCACTAAACATGCTAAAAAGCGAAATAAACATAATGGAATTTAGTTGGGAGCAGCGGTTATGAAGCCTGCATATCACAAGTAACAGTCAAAAGACTAAATTAAAAAGCAGGCAATCTATCCTATAAGTGGTTAAACAATACCCAGAGCCTTTAATCGGCCGGAGTAGAAGTTCATTGGCTAAATAATGCCATAGTAAAGAGGTAAAAATTACACTTTTACCGATATCAATTTCGTTTGCATAATCCGCCATTTTCACTCGGTGGGTAGGTAACTTTTAGACGGTATATATCGCTCCGGATAAATCATCCTACTGCAATTTTATCCTAACACGAAATGTCGAGCCTTAAATTTCTACTTTTCGCGCTTACAGTTTACAGATTCTGAGCGAAAAGTTGAAACTATAGTTGATAATTATCAAATGAGTCTGATAATTCTCGCGCAATAACGTTAAATAAAGGTTTTCTAGTTGTTGTGTGAAATCTTCAGGGCGAAAAGTTGATGGCACTAACATGATTCCGTAATTTGTCGATATTATTAGAACAACACGTGCTTCCACTGACCGTGACGATGCTATCCACTCAAGGGGAATCTGTACGCTGCGAGTAAAGGGTAGTGCATTAGAAGCGTATACTCGAATCATTCAGCGCTATCGTTCGTACTACAGCTATTAACGCTAACTTTCAGTACTTTAGTACGGTGATCCCATCTTCTTCGTTGCGTACAGTAACACAATTGCAGATAGTTTCTAAGTACTTAGGTTGTATAAAAGTCACACAATGCCGCTTTCAAAGAACACAGTAAATTCCAAAACACGCAAAACGACAAACAAGAATGACAATGTTAATAAAGAATAAAGCCATATGACGTCACAAACAGAAGATGGGTCGACAATAGGGCTACCGCCTTGGAACGGTCAGTGACAAAAAAGGCCGCAAGGGGTTTAAACCAGGTTTTAGTGTGCACCAAACCTCACACTTACCCTACTGCCATCCCATTAAAACGGGACAATGTAAATAAAACAAGTCCCGCCATGAACTATTCTCTAACCAACAAAGCTGCATTATTAGGCAATATAAGTAAAACACAAAGAAGCTCGTGTATATATATAAATATAGAAAACAATAGCATAGACAGACGCCACAAAGAAGGCTCTCAATGACTTGTACAAGCCAGAGCAACAAGAGAACAAACCATTGAGGGCACGACAAGACTAGATTGCAGACAAACATTAAACGTCAAATCCTTTTGGGCTTTAGTTAGACGTCATCATAGGGTCCATAGCCTGTTCGGTCATCGCACAATTAAAGAGGAAAGCATAGCGGTGAACTGTAAATGGGTCCACCACCAAGCATGCAGTGCGTTGCGAAATGATAGGGTCATAATCTCTTTTGATAAACCTTTTAACAAAGATAGTATGAAAGTGATCATGACCAAAGATCTTACGAAGTTTGTAAATCACGTCACCATAGAAGTCAGGTTTTGATAGTCCTTGTCGCAGAAGAGTTTTTAATTACTTGTATATTTGGAAAGGAGATCAGGGTTACGATAATAAAAGTTAGTTTTTACGAAGTTTATGGTAACGGTAACCTTGTTGGAGTAGCTTTTTAGTTATACAAAGATTACGAATCTTAAGTCCTAACTCGAGTACAAACTCTAGAAAAAAGAATAATTGATACACATCGACTCCATAAGAAGTTGCTCTAGGAAAATCAAAATCAAAACTAAATTAAAATCATATCTCTTGTCATAGATTTTGCTAATTATTTCATCATTGTCAATAGAGAGATGTAAACAAAATAAACACCGTCAATCTTTTTTTTATAAATTGCACCGATCATGCCTGTCGTACTAAGGACAAACCCGTTCTCGAAATGTACAGATTCTACAGGAGAGATATCAGTACAACACATATTTGAATCGTTATACTACTGAAGCAAAACACCCAACATTTTGTGATAAGCGATGTTTGTTTTTATTAAAAATACGCCAGATCTGGCGACGTTTATAGGGCACGTTACGGAGAAACTGGCTAAATAAAAAAGAAACCACCTTTAAGGTTATTTGTATTTTAAGTAGTAAACACTTTGAAATATGACAAATTCTTTATATGGATTCTTGACAGGTGACTTGGGCTCACATTCCCTGCCTGGCAGGTATATTTCCCCTCGCTTGACGGCACAGGTGAATATAATGTCCAGGCAGAGAATGTGAGCCCATGTCCCATGTCAAGAATCCAAATAAGTGATAGTGTATGGCAACAAGCATGCAAAACGTTCTGATACGGACTTTCTAAAATGACAAATTGAAGTGTTCTGCCACTAGATGAAAGTTTAACATTATTCTCCTGTCTCTGTCGATTATTTATACGTATGTTGGCAAAAACAAACACTTATGCATCAGTTTAATATTACTAGTATTCAATCCTTAAACAGGTTTTGTCGCCGAACACCGAAGTAATCTACGAACTATAACGATGGCAATGATTGAAGAATGGTTATGCCTTACAGTCATTATCACAGGTTATATATATTATAATTATTCATAACGTATAATGGCTAATGTTTAAATATATTTCGAAAAATAAGATATGTTAAGTCATCTCTTCATTTGCTTATATATTTAAAAAACAGAAATTATGTGTAAAAGTCGCCCCGACTACAAATCAGTAGTGTTAATATTTACTGGTCCTTTGGGATCATCAACGCCCATTCTGTGTTTTCAGTATTTATTGACATTCACACTAGCGTTTGTTTAGTGATGTGTGGCGGCCGTAAAAAGTCGCCCCGACTACAAATCAGTAGTTTTATTATTTACTGGTCGTTTGGATCATCAAGCCCATTCTGTGTTGCTTTAAAGTAGAATATCGCTTAAGCCGGTGCTACGAGGCGTGAGAGGTGTTGCATCTTATAATTACCTCCCATGAACAGACTCAGTAAAACCGAGTCTGCTACTTCGCTCTTTTCTGTGTTTGTTGCGTTCAAGGGATCACCTTTTTAGTATTTATTGAACCAACTTTTACCCCTTAAACTGTTTAGCTTTAAAAATAGAACACCGTGTCTTACCTTTGACAAGGTTGTTGAAACACTGAGGTCACCTTGGTGTCTTGGTGCTTCGAAATGTTCTGTCTAAACTGTAATACCTGATTTACTACTAGAAAGGAAGAGGGTAATGTTAGGTTGTACAATGTTAAGGCAACATTTAAAAACAGTGATAACAACAAGTCCGTCCGCTTGTTATCACAACTTGAACAAAAAATAGTCTTGTGTATCATGGGAAACATATCTTGTCCTGTAAACAGAGTTAAAACTAGCCTGTCAGAGATGAAAATCCCGGAATAACGTAAAGAGAAAATGGTAGTTCCTCTACACTAAATACCTTTCATAACTATGCCTTTGTATTCAGAGTATTGCGTCTTTTTCTGCTCCAGGTGTAGTGGCTAGACCAAACATACAGTTTAACACAGTTGTAGAGCATTCAGGTGGTAGAACAAAGCGTGATGTGAATGACGCCGTATACATGGGGAAGCTGTCGGACACACTATGGAACCAGACATCTGATCTCGCCGTTAAGACGTTAAACACAGAGTTCTTACAACGCATGCGCAATGGAACTCTTGATCCTACTGCGTTTGGTAAGACATTTTCTTACATCATCTGAAACATTTTAATTTACGCTTTTAAGAAGTATAGTGATATTTTCCTGACTGAGCCAATGTGTGCACGATGAATAATCGTTTACAGTATATTGAAAAAAAAGTTTTATGCCAATTAGTGTCATTCTAGCATTTACCTCAGGTATTTCTAAGAATGAATTCGGCAAATGTATTTACGAACTACATATATATCAGCTTTTCACCAATAAACATCCCTTTTCATCATGTAACTCATGTGATTACTAATTATACTGTTACAAATGATGTACATGTATAGAAGTTACATAAGTATAATGACAATTTTCAAATATGTTTTGTTTTGTTCACGACTATCCGGCTACGTATTATTCATTGAAAAAATAAATCACTTAATCGATATTTATATAGCATGCTTTTTGTGTTGTTTCTAGGTGCTTACATGGTACAAGATGCAGTTTATTGTGAACGGATCTCAGAATCAATAGCAATAGCTAACGAAAATTTGTCAATACTCATGGATCTGAAATACAATGAATTCTTTATTCAGCATTCTAGGGATTACATGGGGTAAGCTGTTACTGAAGAATTGTAATAGAACACATTCCAAATGATATTCCTTTGATGATGCATCATATATTATCAGTGTCCCAATGACACATTTTCGAGTTCAATGTAATTGTTGTTTTGAATGGGCGTTTGTTGTATGGCTCCATTCTATGAATGTCGCATTTACTATTATTTGGTAAACATGCCGCATGTTTTGTGCATCAAATGGTTGCTTGTAATGTCTGGTTTTGATTGAATGAATGCTTTTTTTACAGCAAATATGTATGTGCATTTTTGATATGAAAAGTCCTCCTTACATATTAAATCATCCAAAAAGTATTTTAATAACTGATACAATTTAACACATTTTTCAGAAATGTGCCATGCGATTGTATCAACTAAAACGGTACTGTAAATGACGATTATATCTGGTTGCAACTGACCATGTTTTTCTGTAAAGTATTCAATTTTCAGATATGCATTGGATCTTTATAAAGAATGGCACATCAGAGACTCGTCTGGGATAAAGCTTGGTAGCGCGTGTAAGGCCTACACGGACTACCAACGAGAGGTTGCTACTACTTTGGATCCCATCTACACCATAGTAGCCCTGATCCCCTGTGTCAAACTGTGGCCATGGATTGGGTACCAACTGCAGCACGCTCCGGTTAGTATGATACTAGTTTGCCTAAAAGTGTGGCCATGCAGAATGCAGAATCAGGTTAGTTGGATATCAAACTTTTAAAAATGGCCCGGTTAAAAGTGGTACATGTTAGTATGGTCAAGTTATCTATAAAATTGTGAACATGGCTGTTGGTAGCAATTTCGGTAGGCTCGGTTATTATTTTTCGTATTTGTGTCATTTAAACCACGGTTGCAGCAGATTATGTCCAACTGTAACCCTGACATGAGTTACAGCTACTCCTTGTCTGTATTACGCTGGCCATGGATTCTGGAACAGCTAGTAGGTGGCTATTATTAGTTTGATCGCACATTTCTGTCAACTCTGACCTTCATTTAATAAATACTGATAATGTAGATCCTTTGAAAGCATCAATCACAACCAAGATAATAGTAGCAGACTTGGTTTTATTGAGTCTATTCACGAGAGGTAATGTATGACACAACACCTCTAACTGTCTTAAGTTACAGTTTCAGTTGACTCATGGTAAGATGGTCAACTTTTCTTGGAGAACAAATGCAGCTGGCACAGGTAAGTTTGGCACATTTCTATGGTTTCGGGGAATAACTGCAGTAGGCTCAGCGTTCGTTTATTGGTAGTGGCCGTAAAAAAGTATTTCCGTGCTACGAATCAATATCGTCATCAATTGATGGTGCTTGAAGGTCGAAGTCCACTGATTGACGCCCAATCATAATAACGCCGGTGCTAGGGACGCATGAGGTGTTTACGATACATTTCCTCGGATCGAGTCGGATTTTTTCGTTCGCCTTTCAGAATGTATTAATTTGATGTCATTTTCTAATTGGGGTTATGACTTTGTGACTGTTCAGCTGGCTAATGGTAGTTTAATCACACTGTCTAAGGTCAGTTTCAACTACATTAATATAAGTAATAAAATAATGAGTCGTGAAAATTACGTTTTTCATTATTATGGCTCCCCCACACATTGATTTTGGGGTTACTAGATCAAAGGTCAAGGTCGCGGTGACATTGACTATCAAAACGATGTCCGATCAATAACTAGAGAAGAGTTAGACCTAGGGTCTTCAAACTTGGAAGGATAGTTGGTCATGACCAGTAGATTATCCCTATTGATTTTGGGGTTACTAGGTCAAAGGTCAAGGTCGCGGTGACCTTGACTATCAAAATGATGTCCGATCATTAACTAGACAACAGTTGGACCTATGATCCTCAAACTTGGAAGGATGGTTGGTCATGACCGGTAGATGACCCCTATTGATTTTGGGGTCTGTAGGTCAAAGGTCAAGGTCGAGGTGATCCTGACTATCGAAACGATGTCCGATCAATAACTAGACAATGGTTGGACCTAGCGTCCTCAAACTTGGATGGATGGTTTATCATGACCAGTAGATGATCCCTATTGATTTTGGGGTCACTATGTCAAAGGTCAAGGTCACGGTGACCTTGACTATTAAAACGATCCCCGTTCAAGAACAAAACAATGTCCGATCAATAACTAGAGAATGATTAGACCTAGGGTCCTCAAACTTGGAAGGATGGTTGGTCATGACCAGTAGATATTACTGATACAGATAGTAGATACAGTCACAGGGATATTGAATATCAAAACAATCTCAGATCAATAGAGAACGGTTGGACCTAGAGTCGTCAATTATGTCTGTTCGGGCGAATGGGGGAGCCATACGTTTTTGTCCCATGGACAATAACAATTTCTAGTTATATATGTATATAATGATATTGCAGCACAATTTCGGCCTGTACGAAAACTGGGTAGGTTACTACTTAGACCCGACGTATGATGGATATAAAGCGCTGGATGACTGGGTGGATGACTGGTACGCAAAAGGTAAATTAATGCTTAAAGACCTTAGTTAGATATAAAAATCGAACAGGAAAAGTAGCATTCAAGGACGACAGTCAACCACAAACACACAGAAAAACAAAGAACAACTTTAAAGATGAATAATATGCCAAATAAGACATCACAAACACAAAAGGATTGACAATAGGGCTACCGCCTTGGAACGGTCAGTGGCAAAAAAGCCAATTCTCTCTATACATGTTTGCTAAGCACCAAACATCACCTTTTTAAGTCACAATTTCGCCCCAAATACCGCTCGAAACTGTATTTTGTAGGATGACATGCACAATTACACAAGGTAATTGTTTACAAATCAATTTTTGTCAATAAAATAATGTATTTCAAATAAATTAATGGTAAAACAAAATAGTTTGTTGAGTTTTATGCCGTTGGTAAAACCAGTCACCGTAAAATGTCGAAATGAAATCGTGGTGTTTATCAAACTGAGTAGTATATATAACGTGAAAGACTGTGAGATATGGGATTTACTTCTGGAAGATATGTTGACTTGTGTTGACGGCGGTAGTAGGGTAATTATGTGTACAAAAACGCAGTTGAACCTTGTAGTAATAGCTGGCACTGAACGCTCAAATGTGGTAAGTTGGTCAACAATAACTTCCTACATACTAGGGAGGAAACAAGCAGCCTCAAGAAAGTTTAAATATCTGTTCAACCAACGTTGTGTATTAAAATTTGTCAAATGTTATATTATTGTATTCTTTATTAGAATACTAGTTTTTAACCTATATACATATGTCAATGAGCAAGTCAACGTAGCAACATGTGAACTTTTTAATTCCAAATATTTACAAACCACACATTTCGGCTATTATATAGTTTTGTCAAAAGTAAAACACGTCAGTTGTGGAGTGATTTACTCACAGACTAATTATACTGCTCATTGTGGACTAGTCTTAGCATATTTCACTACGGTTCATGAACATACTCAATCAAACCCAGACTGCAATATTTCGTATTTATCGTGTTCGGCCGTTTCCAAAGGTCCACTCTTTGGTTTAATATTTAGCATTGAAATACTGAAGTCAAATTTACCTGTTTAGCACTTGTTAGCTCAATTAAACGTTTTGAGGGGTCTACTTTAATTGATAAATTATAATAATGAAAATTTGTATGGTTTTAAATATAATCGAATGAAATTGATTGCATCGAATTTTAGTACATTACAGTATAATTTGTTTGAGTAATACCTGTGGCGACAATCTGTGAGCGGTTCTGTACTAAAACAGTAGTACACAAGTCGAACAGGAAATGTAGCACTCACACAACACAGTCAACCAACACTCGCATCCAAAATAAACAGCATATCTTACAAGGATTAATAGAAGCGAGTTATGCGATACAGAGATGACAATAGGGTAGGGGACCGACCTTGGAATGGTCAATGACAGTGACAGAGATGACAATAAGGGTACTGCCTTGGTATGATCAGTGACAGTGACAGAGATGACAATAAGGGTACCGCCTTGGAATGGTCAGTGACAGTGACAGAGATGACAATAGGGGTACCGCCTTTGAATGGTCAGTGACAGTGAATAAGATGACAATAGAGGTACCGCATTGGAATGGTCAGTGACAGTGACAGAGATGTAAATATAGGTACAGCCTTGGAATGATCAGTGACAGTGAAAGAGATGACAATATAGGTACCTCATTGGAATGGTCAGTGACAGCAATGACAATAGGGGTACCGCCTTGGAATGGTCACTGACAGTGACTGCGATGACAATAGGGGTACCCCCTTGGAATGGTCAGTGACAGTGATAGCGATGACAATAGGGGTAACGCCTTGGAATGATAAGCGACAGTGACAGAGATGACAATAGGTGTACTGCCTTGGAATGGTCAGTGACAGTTACAGGAATGACAATATGGTTACTGCCTTGGACTGGTCAGTGACAGCGATGAAACTAGGGGTACTGCATTGGAATGGTCAGTGACAGTGACGGAGATGGCAATAGAGGTACCGCCTTGGAATTGTCTGTCACAGTTACAGCGATGACAATATGGGTACTGCCTTGTAATGGTCAGTGACAGTGACATGAATGACAATATGGTTACTGCCTTGGAAAGGTCAGTGACAGTGACAGCGATGACACTAGGGTACTGCCTTGAAATGGTCAGTGACTGTGACAGCTATGACAATAGGGGTACTGCCTTGGTATGGTCAGTGACTGTGAAAAAAGATGAAAATAATGGTACTGCCTTGGAATGGTCAGTGACAGTGAAAGCGATGACAATAGGGGTACCGCCTTTGAATGGTCAGTGACAGTGACAGAGATGACAATATGGTAGGGGTACCGTCTTGGTATGGTCAGTGACAGTGACAGCGATAACAATAGGGGTACCGCCTTGGAATGGTCCGTGACAGTGACAGCGATGACACTATGGGTACCCCCTTGGAATGGTCAGTCACAGTGTCAGATATGACGATATGAGTACTGCCTTGGAATGGTCTATGACAGTGACAGAGATGACAATAGAGTTATCTCCTTGGAATGGTCAGTGACGGTGACAGAGATGACAATATGAGTACTGCCTTGGAATGGTCCATGACAGTGACAGAGATGACAATAGAGTTATCGCCTTGGAATGGTCAGTGAAGGTGACAGAGATGACAATAGGGTACTGCCTTGGAATGGTCAGTGACAGTGACAGAGATGACAATATGAGTGCCGCCTTGGAATGGTCAGGTACAGAGATGACAATAGTGGTACCGCCTTGGGATGGTCAGTGACGGTGACAGAGATGACAATAGGGGTACTGCCTTGGAATGGTCAGTGACAGTAACAGAGGTGACAATAGGGGTACTGCTTTGAAATGGTCCGTGACAGTGACAGAGATGACAATATGAGTACCGCCTTGGAATGGTCAGTGACAGTGACAGAGATGACAATATGGGTACCGCCTTGGGATGGTCAGTGACAAAATGGTTACACGAGAGTTTATTATATAACATTATGTTATTACATAACAAGCAGTCTCAGGTCTGCTGTTATAAAGTTTGTCAACAGAGGCTATTCAGCGTAGAATAATACAATTTCACTGTGTTATCTTAAAGGTACTGGGTGCAATCTGGAGGAGTGATGGGTGTCAATCCTCGTGATGGGTGTCAGTCCTAGTGATGGGTGTCAATCCTCGTGATGAGTGTCAGTCCTAGTGATGGGTGTCAATCCTACTGATGGGTGTCAATCCTACAGATGGGTGTCAGTCTTAGTGATGGGTGTCACTCTAGTGATGAGTGTCAATCCTAGTGATGGGTGTCAATCCTAGTGATGGGTGTCAGTCTTAGTGATGGGTGTCAATCCTACTTATGGGTGTCAATCCGTGATGGGCGTCAATCCTACTGATGGGTGTCAATCCTCATGATGGGTGTCAATCCTCGTGATGAGTGTCAATCCTACTGATGGGTGTCAATCCTCGTGATAGGTGTCAATCCTACTGTAGGGTGTCAATCCTCGTGATGGGTGTCAATCCTACTGATGGATGTCTATCCGTGATGGGTGTCAATCCTACTGATGGGTGTCAATCATCGTGATGTGTGTCAATCCTCGTGATGGGTGTCAATCCTACTGATTGGTGTCAATCCTATTGATGGGTGTCAATCCTAGTGAAGGGTGTCAATCCTAATGATGGGTGTCAATCCTAGTGAAGGGTGTCAGTCTTAGTGATGGGTGTCATATCTAGTGATTGGTGCAATCATAGTGATGGGTGTAGATCCTCGTGATGGGTGTCAATCCTAGTGATGGATGTCCTAGTGAATGGTGTCAATCCTCGTGATTGGGGTCAATCCTAGTGATGGGTGTCAATCCTAGTGATGGGTGTCAGTTTTATTGATGGGTGTCAATCCTACTGATGGATTTCAATACTCGTGATGTGTGTCAATCCCCGTGATGGGTGTCAATCCTAGTGATGTTGTCAATCCTCGTGATGGGTGTCAGTCCTCGTGATGGGTGTCAATCCCACTGATGGGTGTCAATCCTCGTGATGGGTGTCAATCTCGTGATGGGTGTCAGTCCTAGTGATAGCCTAGTGATGGGTGTCAGTCCTAGTGATGGATGTCATTCCTATTGATGGGTGTCAGTTCTAGTGATGGGTGACAATCCTAAAGATGAGTGTCACTCCTACTGATGGGTGTCAATCCTAGTGATTGGTGTCAGTCCTAGGGATGGGTGTCAGTCCTAGTGATGAGTGTCAGTCCTAGTGATGGGTGTCAATCCTAGTGATGGGTTGACACCTAGTGATGGCTGTCAATCCTCGTGATGGGTGTCAGTCCTAGTGATGGGTGGACAACTAATGATGGATGTCAATCCTCGTGATGAGTGTCAATCGTACTGATGAGTGTCAATCCTAGTGATGGGTGTTAGTCTTAGTGATGGGTGGACACCTAATGATGGGTGTCAATCCTAGTGATGGGTGTCAATCCAACTGATGGGTGTCAATCCTCGTAATGGGTGTCAATCCTCGTGATGGGTGTCAGTCCTAGTGATGGGTGGCAGTCTTAGTGATGGTTGACAATCCTAGTGATGTGTGTCAGTCTTATTGATGGGTGTCAATCCTAGTGATGGGTGTCAATCCTACTGATGGGTGTCAGTCCTAGTGATGGTTGTCAATCCTAGTGATGGGTGTCAATCCTAGTGATGGGTGTCAATCCTAGTGATGGTAGTCAATCCTAGTGATAGTTGTCAGTCCTAGTGATGGGTGTCATTCCTAGTGATGGGTGTCAATCCTAGCGATGGGTGGACACCTAGTGATGGCTGTCAATCCTCGTGATGGGTGTCAGTCCTAGTGAAGGGTGGACACCTAATGATGGGTGTCAATTCTCGTGATTGGTGTCAGTCCTAGCACAACTCCTCATAATATGCTTCATTTTCATATGGAATGGTCATATGAATTGAAATAAGCCTTATGGCATTTTCGGTTGAATTATTTTTAAAGGAAATGTTTGTTTTGAAAAACACGACTACTCGCCTGGTTTTTATTGCTAAATCATAAATAGTAATTAAAACAGGGTGTTGTGTTGCTAATAGCTGAGCAAGTAATTCAAATAAAGTGTAATTCGATCATAAAACATGAATATACATCAGCCGTAGTGCATTTATGAATTAATATTATTGACGTACACACCAAAATAGCCGAGTCGTCTAGTTTTCAATATTACAATAATTCAATCGGCCAAATCATGGGACTAGTTTTATGCACATGCCCATTTAATATGAATTTGAAAAACATCATGATGTTTTTATTCATGTATGGATTTACACCCATAATCCTTCTATACAGACGCCTATTAAGTTAGAAAACGTGCAATCGATCTATAGCGGTAGTTCTACTAACTCGTCTCCGCCATGATAAAATCGGAGTTAATAATGTATATTGATCATTCTTTGACTATAACTTAGAATTCGATCTCTGTACTGCCTAAAACTCCATGACTGCAAATTATTTGGAGTCTTTTTTAACGTTTCAGGATTGATTGACACAAAAAAAGCGTTAGATGTGTACAGGAACAGCATGCAGGGAGAACTGGATTTCTTTGCTACCGCTACGGATTAGGCCACCCCATCGCCCGCGCCCCCGCAAAAACATGGTGTTATCCTATTGCCATCAACTTTCAAATGTCGTCTGCTACAGTTCGAATTCAAACTTTCCGGATATAGTTTATATATAAATTGTTTTAGAAAACATTCTAACTGAGTGGCGAACAGTGTAAACCCTGATCGGCATATACTTAGGTGTGCCTGTCTGGGTCTACACTGGTCGTAAAGTCAATGCTTTCGACTGTGGAAGGGAAAGATTTAAAGATATTATAGGTTATTGAATTTGTATGGCTAAATATTACTTAGAACGAGTTGTTTTGGCAAAGGACGACGAGCTTGCGAGTCGTCCTGCGACAAAACAACACGTTCCAAGTAATATTGAGCCGTACAAATTCAATAACCTTTTTATTGTATACTTTCATATTGTTTTTGATCAATGTTAATTGTATGACTATAACTTTTCATTGTATGTGTGTTATTTTTATAGCTCTTGATGGAATTCCTATCTTGCCATTCAGTTTCATTTTGTGTGGATGATTATTTTGCGCGAAAACGACGTCGACGTCGGATGACGTCATTAAAAACACCAAGCGATTTTCTGAATTATGTTCAGGTGGGAAGCAGAGTGGTTTTTAGCTCCGCCGTCCACTTATCATAGCAACACATTACAACGGAAAGTAGTACGTCATTTTCCGTCAACGTCAAAAAAAAGTGAAACAGCCGCCATTTTCTTTTTTTTTAAACGCGTAATCTGGAAGATTGTAACAAGTTTACATGATTTAAATTTTAGTTCCAATTTAAGTTTCGTCATCTTCAGCTGTATTGACTTTTAGATGCTTTATTGCGCGAGAAATTTCGAGATTCACCCATTTAAAATTCCGAAGCGAGGGGAAGTAACTCGTAAGAGATGTCATTGTTAAAATGCGTTTAAAAATGGTAACACTTGTGTTCTTTTCTTATGAAATACAAGGAGATAATAAACATATGTTGTTTAAGCTTAAATAGTACATGGCGTGTACTACATGTTACGAACATCATGGTATTTCTTTATAAAATTTACACGCTAAAACGATAAAATGTTCGACACCGCATTGTCGGTCAAAAAATATAACGAGTGTAAAGTCATTGAACGTCTACAGGTGCGTATTCGGTATTCGGTGAAGGGGCTCACACTAAAGTCTGAAAAGTAGTCTGTAGCCTATATTTAAAAAGGCTGACCGCTGTTCAGCTTCTCGTTGTCCATTTTGATGGCCAACCTGGAATTATGGAACTCAACTGGCCACCCGCAAATGTTTTTTTATTTATTTTTTATTGGCGAGTATCACCATATGCAGCCATATTTAACATCAAATTATACTAAAACAAAGCTGCAGTCCAATTTATTTGGTTATCCCTCACCGGCCCGTCACCACCACCATCACCCACCCCACCCATAAAAAAATTAAAAATGCGGGTCTGGTCAGGGTAGGTGTCTCATTGGAATCTGGGAAAGTCGACCTTGAACTAGAAGTGTGTTCTTGAACCATGAACACTTGCTTCGCCTGCTGACACTGCTGTTTGCTTATTTCAAAGGTTAGGTTGCAGGTTAGACTGATAAATAGGGCATAACTCTGCCAAAATGAAAGTCAGAGGTATTGCACATGTGTAACAACATTCATTGAGATGAAGACGTGGGTGAAGTTTCACGAACACAATTAAAATACTTTTCAACTGATGGCCAAGGTTAGGTTGCAGGTTAAAGCAAGACGGACGGACGACGACGGACAAAGTGATCGATAAGTGTCTGCCATCCTAAGCAGTTGACACAAAAATAAGTGTTCAGTTCTCATATAAATATATCCGTCATGCGGATATTTTTTTATGCACTCTTCAACCCAATGAATTTTACTTGACCAGGCTAGACCAGTGACATTTGCTTTATCAGACGAGTACCGCTAAGTACAGCAAAACATGTTTCGAGATGCTAATTTCAAATTCAGTGCTTGATATACACTTCAAGATTGCCATCATCGGCCCATGTGTCACTTTAATTACAAAAGATCTATTTCTAAAGCTTGAATAAACAATAAATAGATTAAAATGACCTTGTGTTCCCAAAAGGCAGTTTTTCAGTTTCAGATACATGACTGTACGCAAATGGAAACTTTTTTTTACATACAATGTATATCCAACTGAACCAAAGAATAAATAATACAATATTTTATTTATATTATATTTATAAACTAAACATCTATTAAATACAATAATGAAATTTACTTCACTTACCACCAAAAAATCAATGTCATATATGGCCTAAAATGTGTTAAAATGATGTAAAACACCAAAAGTTTTTTTGAATGTGAGCATCTACTGTCAATGTACGACATTGTATACATTTGGTGTTTTTTAACAGCTTTACATATTATATAGTCTCTGTGAGGTATAATTATGTTCATTTTGGTTCTTTAAAAAAATAATGTCTGCTCAGTCCTCGGGATTGCCAAACTGGTCACCATCATGATCAGGCGAACACATCTCAAGCGGGATACGCAGTAACAAGTATACACTGTAACGCATAAGGCCGGAAAAAAAAATTAACAAAAAAAAA